>JAKGGE010001672.1:0-15017 GCA_023748175.1 Hoolock leuconedys
GGAGTCTTGCTTTGTCTCCCAGGCTGGAGTGCAGTGGCTCAACCTCAGCTCACTGCAACCTCCGCCTCCCGGGTTCAAGAAATTCTCCTGCCTCTCTCCAGTAGCTGGGATTACAAGTGTGCACCACCACGCCCGGCTAATTTTTTGTATTTTTAGTAGAGATTGGGTTTGACCATGTTGGCCAGGCTGGTCTCAAACTCCTGACCTCAGGTGATCCACCGCATAAACTCGAAGTGCTGGGATTACAGGTGTGGGCTACTGCACTCCAGCCTACCTGGCTAATTCTTAATTTGCCTGTTTGTTTGGGGTGGGAATACCCTATGTTGCCCAGCTTCATCTCAAACTCTGGGTGGGGCTGGGTGTGGTGCCTCACACCTCTAACCCCAGCACTTTGGGAGGCCGAGGTGGGCAGATGACCTGAGGTCAGAAGTTCGGGGACTAACCTACGACGACATGGAGAAACCCCGCACTCTGCACCAAAGAAATACAAAGTGACCAGGCGTTGAGGGGTGCATGACTATAATCCCAGCTGGAACTGAGGCAGAGAATGGCTTTGAACAGAAGTGAAGGTTGCGAGAATACCACTGCACTCCAGCTCAAACAACTAGGGTAATCGTCTCAAAAAAAAAAAAAAATACACACACGCTTTAAAAACTCCTGGGCGGGCTGATCCTCCTGCCTTGCCCTCCCAGGCGTTGGGATTATGAAGCGTGAGTCCTGCATGCGGCCTTAATTTCGCTTTTGATTGTTGCTGGTGCATATAAATACAACTTATTTTTGTCTTGGTCTTGCGTACACTGCTACGCTTGCGAACTCATGTGTCAGGCTCTGGTAGGTTGAGTGTGTGTGTATTCTGTGGAAGTTCTATACATAATCATTCCATCTGCAAGTAGAATTTCCTCACCCTTCAATTTAGATGCCTGCCTTTCTTGCTCAGTGGCTCTGGCTAAGACTTCCATTACAATGCTGATAGCTTGATAGTGAAACAGGTATTCTTGTTCCTGATCTGAAAGGACAAGCTTTCAGTCTTTACTGTTGAGTATGTACCACGGTTAGCTCTAGGTCTCTCTGCATTTTTCCTGCTTGGTTTGTTTAGCTTATTGGATGTGCAGATTCATGTCTTTATCAGATCAGGAAGTTTTTCATTGATTATTTCCTGAAGTGTTCTTCTTCTCTTTCTCTACTTCTGGAATTTCATAGTAATGCCTATGTTATGCTTGATGGTATCCCATAGGCCTGTATTCACTCTCCCTGCATTTTTTGCTTCTCTGCTGCTTAGACTGGGTAATTCCACTGACCCTACCTTCAAGTTCGCGGCTGCTTTCTGGTAGCTGCTGAAATCAAATTCCTCTATTGGAATTTCTTATTTTAAGCTATTTTACTTTTCAGTCCTAGAAGTTTCTTTTTAGTTTCTTTTTTTTAGCTATTTTATTTCTTATTTTGTATTTTACTTTTCAGTCCTAGAGTTTCTTTTAGTTTCTTTTTATAATTCTATTTTCTACTATTTCCAAATTTTCACACACTATTCATATTTCTTTTCTTTTGGGGTGGGGGGAGGGCAGTGTCTTGCTTTCATTGTTTCAGGCTAAACTGCAGTGGTGTGATCACGGTGTACTGAGGCCTTAACTTCCCAGGTTCAGAAAATCTTCCCACATGAACCTTCCCGGATGGCACAGGACCTCAGACACATGCCACCATGCCAGCTAATTTTTTTTTTTTTTTTTTTTTTGTGAGAGACTGGGTCCCACTGTGTTGCCAGCCTGGTCCTAGAGCTCTTGGGCTCAGCTGTCTCCCTTTAGCCTCCCAACGTCCTGAGACTATGGCGTGAAACCACCACTAGCTTTGTTCTTATTTTGCTTACTGTCCCTGGTTCCCTTGACTCCTTGAGCATATTTGGAACAAAGTGTTTGTCTAAGTAAGTCAATTTCCAGAGCTTCTTCAAGGATGGTTTCTGTCACTATGTCCCCTGCCCCAGCCTCATGGGTGGCTCATCGGTCATGTTCCTTTGTGTGTTTCGTTTTGTTCTGTTTTTGAGACAAGTTTAGAAGCAGTGCAGGCTGGAGTGCAATGGCGAGGTCTGCGTCCCTGCAACCTCTGCCTCCTGGCTTCAGAGGATTCTCCTGCCTCAGCCTGCTGGTGGCTGGGGATCACAGATGTGTGCCACCACCTGGCTGGTTTTTGTGTTTTGGTAGAGATGGGGTTTCACCATCTTGGCCAAGGCTTCAGTCTTCAGCTCTGACCTCAGGTGAGTCCACCCACCTTGGCCTCCCAAGTGCTGGGATTTCAAGTGATGGTGCCACACAGCCATGTTTTCTATTTTTTTTTTTTTTTAATTCTTGGCCAAACATGGTGGCTGATGCCCTCATCCCAGTACTTTGGGAGGCAAGGCAGGAAGAATAGCTGGAGATCCAAGGAAGTTCGAGACATCCTGGGCAACATAGCAAAATCTGTCTCTACAAAATAAAATATTTTATTTTTCCCCTTTAATTTGATTTCTTTTTCAATTTTGTTGCGCTTGCTTTACATTTACTTTGTTTGTTTATTCTTTTGAGGCGGTCTCTCTCACTAAGCCAGGCTGGAGTGCAGTGGCTGTGCGTGCCTGGCTCCGCCTCCTGAGTTCGCCATTCTCCTGCCTCAACCTCCCGAAGCTGGGACTACAGTACCACCTCGCCCAGCTAATTTTTGTATTTTTAGTAGAGCCGGGGTTTCACTGTGCTAGCCAGGATGGTCTCGATCTACTGACCGTGATTAGTCCACCTCGGCATCCCAAGTGCTGCTGGGATTACGAAGTGAGCCACTGTACCAGCCTCAGAATGCAATTTTTTTAGTTTTATTTTTGAATATTTGCAATGTACTTTCCATTTCAGCATCCTTGTTTGTGCTTTGAGACAAAGGTCTCACTCCCATTCTTTCAAGCTGGGTGTTACGGTGCAATGCGGCTAAGTCCAGGTTTCAGCTTCCTGAGTTCAGAGTGATCCTCCCGCCTGGGCCTCTGAGTAGCTGGGACTACAGGTGCCACACCACCACACTTGGTTTATTTTTAGTAGAGACAGGATTTTGCCAAGTTGCCTAGGCTGGTCTACAGCTCCTGGGGCTCAAGTGATCCTCCCCACTTGACCCCCAAAGTGTTAGGATGAGACACCATGCCCTGCCCGCATCCCTAATTCAAAATTTGAAGTCCAAAATGCTCCAGTGAATTTCCTTTGAGCTTCATGTCAATACTCAGAAAGTTTTTCGATTTTTAGATTACTGAATTTTCAGACTAGGAATACTCAACCTGGATAAGTCAGTTTTCTTTGGCTGCTTTCAGGTAAAAAAATGTGTTTTTCTTTGGTTGATTGCCTCAATATGGTTTTCCTTGAGATGATCTTATTGGAATTCACTGACCTTGATGAATCTTTATTTATTTAAAAAAAAAAATATATATATATATATATTCACACACACACACCAGGCCGCGGTGGCTCCGCCTATCGCAGCACTTTGGGGAGGCTGAGACGAAGCGGATCATGAATCAGGAGATCAAGACCATCCTGGCTAAGATGGTGAAACCAACGTCTCTACTAAAATACAAAAAAATTAGCTGGAGCAGGGTGGCCTGTAGTCCCAGCTACTCGGAGGCTGAGGCAGGGAAGAATGGCATGAACCCAGGAGGCAGAGCTTGCAGTGGCGAGATCGCCACTGCACTCCAGCCTGGGTGACAGAAAGACTCCGTCTCAGAAAAATAAATAAATAAATAAATATATATATATATATATATATATCTATATATATATGTATGTATGTTTTTAATGAGACAATCTCACTGTAAGCCCAGGCTGGAGATGCAGTGGCGCCAATCTGGGCTCGCACGGCGTCTGCCTCCTGGAGCTCAAGCATTCTCCTGCCTCAGTCTCGAGTAGCTGGGATTGCTGAAGCTACCATGCCCAGCTAATTTTTGTATTTTTAGTAGAGATGGGGTTTCACCATGTTGGCTGGTCTTGATCTCTGACCTGCATTGATCATGCCATAGCGTCCAAAAGTGCTGGGATTACAGTCATGAAGCCACCAGCCGCAGCGGACTAAAATATTTCTTTAAAAAAAATTGTATGCGTTGTTTCTGTTTTCTGGAATCTGGTGACATACACAGTAGACCCTTCAATCTAGATCTACAAGTCCCAGTTCATTTTGTTTCCAAATGTTTTCTGTTCATTCACTGAATTTTTCATTTCTTTGATTCAAGAGCATGTGCCCTTATTTCACGGCATGGTTGTAATAACTGTTCTTTACCTGATATTTCCAATATTTGGGTCATGTGAGTTGGCATTAGGTCTTTTCACTTTAGGGCTGAGATTTTTCTGGCTCTTTTTGCGTTTAGTAATTTTGTATTCTAGACATTACGGCATACCTTGAGACTCCAAGTCCATGAAAACCCTCTGCAGGATGCTGAGGTCGCGTCTCAGCAGGCCGTGGCAGTTATGTTCTGACTCGTGCCAGCCGCCTCCTGGAGCTGTGACTCTGGTGTCAGGCTAGTTTCAAGTCTGTGTTGTGCTGTTCACCCAGGGGCCAGTCTACAAAGGAGTTGAGCTCCACACAGCCCAGCTGCTGTTTCCCAGGTCAGTGCCATTCATGTGGAACTTTAGGGGTCTCTGACTCCTCTGCTGTGTCCTTTGATGTAAAAGCCCAGGTTTTAGCCTCTCTGTGCTGTTCCCATTCCTATGACTAGGTCCAGCTTGGGGCCAAAGTGGGCAGGGATTTACCTCACACTCTTTGGAATACAGGGGCCTCTTTTTCAATTCTCGTCAGCATGAAGGGCTCTGTGGGAGTCGTGTCAACGGTTCTGTGGGAGTCGTCAGTGTGAACGGTTCTGTGGGAGTCGCCAGAGTGAAGGGTTCTGTGGGAGTCGTCAGTGTGAAGGGTTCTGTGGGAGTCGCCAGCGTGAAGGGCTCTGTGGGAGTCGCCAGCGTGAAGGGTTCTGTGGGAGTCGCCAGAGTGAAGGGCTCTGTGGGAGTCGCCAGTATCTGCAGGGCTGCTGCTTGCAGGAGTTTCCCACGACCGTCTCTGCCCAGGATGAGAGGGAAGGGGCTTCTCTTGGAGATTTTAATGTTCATGCCTAATGTGCAGTTTGGATAGACCGTGCCCGACTAGGCCCAACAATGGACTAGGCTAAGCAACGGGAGGGGAAAACCCAGGAAAAACCCATCCCACCGGTCCTTGTTCTGGCTCTAGTCTGCCTGCTGTTCTGTATTATATATGAATGACTTTCCATAGGACTGAGACAGTTGCTGTGTTAGGCCCACGGTTAGTTGTAACCCCTAGGAGACACAGGGCGGAGGAGCCCACTGGGACCTCTGTAGTCAGTTTAGTCATCAGAGGTCACTTGAGACCCACTTTGAATTCTAATTTTGTGTTGCTGTGGACATAGCTCAGAAAGGGGGCAACAAACAGTGACAATTTCCCAGCACCCATCAGTGAAGCCCGGGTGCACTGCAGACGCAGACCTGGCAGAAACAAATTACAAATGACTGCTTCACTTTGCTGGAAGAGGCAGTCTCGCAGGGTGTGATACAGTTCTTTTATGCCAATATGAACTGTTTTAAATTAGGGGATCAGTGTAAGGAACAAAAACACTCCATTATGAACTCTGTCCGTGAACATCATTTAGCTCCCAAGGGCCTCTGTGTCATTTTCAGCACGATTTCTTCCCTCTGCTACCCCGGGGTGAGTACTGATAATGTCGTCACAATTCCAGACATTAGCAATCCACACCAGATTTCAGGGGCTGAAAGATCAAAGTGTTGCTGTGTGGGAACTTGAATACCCAAGTACCTCTTCAGAAGTACTTTTCTTTTTTTCTGAGATGGAGTCTTGCTCTGTTGCCCAGGCTGGAGTGCAGTGGCACAATCTTGGCTCACTACAAGCTCCACCTCCCAGGTTCACGCCATTCTCCTGCCTCAGCCTCCCGAGTAGCTGGGACTACAGGCACCCGCCACCAAGCCTGGCTAATTTTTGTATTTTGAGAGTAGAGATGGAACTGCGTGTTAACCAGGATGATCACCGATCTCTGATCATGATCTGCCGTTTGCGGCCTCCCAGTGCTGGGATTACGAAGGCGTGAGCCTACAGCTGGCCAGAGCAACTTTTTCATTCCTGAGAAAATGTACCTCAAGGTGCTTTGCAGTGATCTTCTTCCTCAGGTTGGAGAGAAAGTCTGCAGAAGAAATAGTGACAGCCACAATCTCCAAGTAACTTTAAGAAACTCTGACATCATAGATAAATTAAGACCTATTGCCACTGCTGTGACGCGGCCTTTTTCTGCCTGCACACTCAACCGCTGTCGCGCTGGTAGGGCCTACAGTGCTGGAACCTCGGTACAGCTCCTAGTAAGTTCTTGCCAGTACACAGGCCTCCAGTGTGCTCAGAAGAGCATGCGAAGTTAAAGTCTATCAAAATGAAAATGATACTTCGGCATTCATTAAAATTAATAAAATATTTGCAATTGAATTTCCAGGAACTTGGTACTTTAAAATTTCAAATCTTTGCACAAATCACCACTGTACTTTCAGAATAGTGGAAGTTAGGACTTCAAGATTGTCACTTATCTTCTTGTCACACAGCACAGAAACCCCAAGTCCTCACACTCTCCCACCCCTTCTGGCCATGACTACAACTATTCTCTTATTCTGGCCGAGGAGGACAATGGCCAGTGCG
Source organism: Hoolock leuconedys (assembly GCA_023748175.1). Lineage (NCBI taxonomy): Eukaryota > Metazoa > Chordata > Mammalia > Primates > Hylobatidae > Hoolock > Hoolock leuconedys. Next base: position 6,691 of record JAKGGE010001672.1, read on the forward strand.
TGCGACGACTGAAGATCAGCTGCCCGCTGGCGTGCTCTACTAAAGAGTGGGAGGAGGAGCAACCCAGGATCATGCACCACCTCGAGTCGCCCGTGACGTGGGTCATCGCGGGAGTTCCTTTTGTTTCTTGTTTGGGTTCAGGGCAAAACTGCAGAAATTGTTTCTAGTCCCTGAAGACTCAGAAGTTGGGCAAAGGTCACAGCAGAGACTTCCTGAAAATCAGACACTTTAGGGAACACAGGCGGGGAGTTCACAGCAGCTGAGGATGACTGGGACCCCTCTCCCAAAGGTGCTGCAGCTCCAGCACCAGGGGGCCAGGGCTCACGGCGACAGCTCAGCAGCTTGCTGCTGTGCTCAAGTTCAGAGCTAAGTTCAAAATTTAGAAACAGTGCCCATGCTTAAGACTGGCAAGAAAAAACCAGAAGCCGTGAAGTAGTCTGCTCATCTATGGTTTTGTTACTGCTCTGCAGCTTCCATATTCTTCAATTCCTAGGTACCAATGAAGAAACCAGAGTGAACGTGGCAGAGTGAGGAGACAGGGCGTGTGCACCTCCCGTCGTGAGGCACACTTCAGTCTGAGTTCAAGATGCAGAATGGTGCCTGCTTAAAACAAAGCGAACAAAAGCCTGCTCCTCCTTTACCATTTGGTGGGCATTTTTCCTTTGCGTTAAAAACAGATCCAGACCTATCATCATGTCAAGTCCGTTCAGGATCAGAAGTAACCAGTTTATGGACTGAGCTTACGGGAAAGTCTACCCCGACTCGCTTCTGGACAGTAACATACACAGCTGCATAAAAGCGTCTCCAAGGGGACACACGATGCATTTGCTTGGTGTCCAAGCCAAGCTCCCACCGGTGACGCAGCTGTTCCTTGACTCAGCTTAGAGCTCGTCTCCTATCAAGAGAACCCCATCAGCTGTGAGCAGCAGAGGCTGGAGCCTCTGTGGAGGACCTGACTACAGGACACAGCAGAATCTAATTATTTTACCTGTAAAACCTTCTGGTGAAGACAAAAATATACATTCCAAGGTATCTGTAAAGTGCTTGGAAGATGCAGACAACTGCACCGAGGGGCTCTGATCCATCCTGCGCGATTTGCTGGTCACACACACCGGTCTCAGTCACATGGCGGTTTTGCTTTATTTCTTAAATGGCTGAGTTATAATCAGCTAGTGTGCAGTAGTTTATACCTTTCAGTGTCGCGTCACATGATGGCATCTGCCACAACCATGCTGAGGGCCGACAAAATTCATGGAACAGATTCATCATATTTGGTGCTTTATGTAAATAATAAATGTTTAAAATTGCCTAAATATATACCATTCATGAGCCATTTCATCCCTGGGAAAATACAGGTTTTTCCTCTCTAAAAAATTAAATACCAAAATAACTACATTTGATAAATAATGTTATGATGATTAAAAGCTCAGCATCAGGCTGATGCCCTCTCCATGTGCACAGATCCATGACCCCTCAGCGGTACACTTTCGGGAAGGGCAGGTTTCTTCTGAGGAGCGAGACAGGAGATCTGGGGACCTCCCACTCATTCCCTCACCCGTCCTGTCCTTGTTTTCCGTAGAGTCAGTCAGCCTCAAGTTAGGACCGGTTCTGAAAGATCAGGGACATTTCTATCATCAATCCTGGAAACAGGAAATGCCCAGGCGCCCCTACGGGACGTGGCTTGGACCCTGCTCACAAGTGACCACTCACGGAAAGGGGAGTGAGCGGGTCAGGGTGCCAGAGCCGGAGGGACACCCCAAATACAAACATACCGCTGAAGGAGAGACCTGGGATCTGAGTTTCAAAGGGCCTGTGATAAAGGAGCTGAATCTTTTTTTCCAAATGAAGTAGAAATGGTTCTGTCGTTTAAACATACAATACTTAGGAGACTTGTTTTACTCAGAGTGGAAAAGAATTTTGCCAGGAGACGAAATTCCAACACAAAAAAGAAACAAACAACAAAATAGCCAAGAAAAGGAACAGTTAAGTGCAGCTCGGTGAGTCCCGGCGGTTCCCTTCCTGGCACCAGCTCAATCCCTGGGTTCTCAAAGGTTCCATGTGGCTACAGTGTCCATCCCACCCTGTCCACGCGAGCCACACGCTGAAATGGAAGTGGATAAAATTCATCCAGGCAGCCTTCGCTTACAGAAGTATTGCAGATGCCAGAGTGAAAACTTCATCTGAACTTTAACAAGACAGACAAAGGAAATCATTCCATAGGCTGAAAACAAAACAAAACTTCGTTGTTTCTTTTCCCCAGATGAAATCCGCGGAAAGAACCTGTGTGATTTCCCGAAGAGATCTGAGTAGAAATAATTGATGTGAAATGCCAGAACCCATTATTTTGTAAAAAGAAAGGACACCTCAAAATAATCTAATTCCACATGTCTCAGCTGCAGTGGGTGCCAGAGGCAGGGCGGCTCCCCAGCGTCCTGAGGCCTGGTCCTGGGAGACCCCACTCACAGCAGGCCCGGCTGTGCGTCCCTCACCTGCTTGATGCCTGGTCACCCTTGGTAGGAGGGAGGAGACAGTGTCACTTGCAGGTAAAGCTGAGCCCTAAGGCAGCAGCCCAGCAGGTGCTCAGTGGAACCTCTCCCAAATCAGGTTTTGTTGTGTGTGGGTTTTGTTCAAGTGTGACTTCTGTCTTTAAGGAGTGTTAAGGCCACCTGGGTTTCATTTCCAGTGCTGAGAGGTGAAGTCCAACACGGGCCCTGCACCAGTGCTGGTGGGAGGCGTCTCCTTTGGCACCGCGAAGTTGATATTGTTAAAGAAAAGCTCTCCCAGTGGCTAGTTCTGGACACCTTTTCCCTTGCCTTGGCTGCGGTGCATATGTCCACCTCAGGGCAATGTGTGCTCGCCGTCTTCTGTCTTGATCGCTTCAGCTCGGCTGCTCGGCTGGTCACGTTGTGGCTTTGTGGAGCAGGGAGGCCGATCTGGGACAGCGTGTGTTGCCAACATGTGCAAAGGACTGGCGCAGCTGAAATGACACCGAGGAGTCAGAAACCCATGCTCTCACATGAACCCTAAGCCCTCTAAGGGTCCTGCCACTCCCAGGCCAGCTGAGACTCCCACAAGACCCAGGGACTGGCCGCGGTGGCCAGGGCACAGGAGCCTGGGCAGGGCCGTGGGATTTAAAACTGCAACAAGTTAACTGCCTGATTAGCGGACATTTTTATTAATAGCTATCATCTTTGTTATGTCCTATAAATAGGCTATTTTGATGTCACTGCTGGGGAAAAGGCTGAGTGTAATGGCTGGGGAGCAGGCAGGAGATGGCTACTGTGCACGAAGGGTGGCTGCCGCTTGCTGCTCTCCCTCATGTGGAGGCCCTGCCCTCACCCCCACCACACAAGATGCTCCTGGACCATTTCCACACAGAGAGGGAGCAGGCTCCACCTGTCCCATAGGAAAGCATGACAGTTTCTCATGGATGCTGCTCACCTGTATTTTCAGGTTAGAGATCCACAGAGGTGTGTGGGCAGAACAGAGACTGCTGGCTGCTAATGGCTGATCAGGCTGAGTTAATTCCAAAGGCAAGCTTCCAGCTAACATCGATGGGTAATGTTGCGTGCCAGCCTGGCTGAGCCACAGTGCCGATTTTTGGTGCTCCTTTTCTCTGGATGTTTCTGTATGGTGCTTTTAGATGAGATTAACATTTAAATCAGTCAGCTCATTAAATCAGTTGATGCGCCCACGGTGGAGTGGGCCTCATCAATCAGGTGAGGACTAAAAGACTGAGGTCCTCTGAGAACTCTGCCTAGATGGCCTCTGGACTCTTGAGAATCCAGCAGTGACTCTTTCCTGGGGGTTGGTCTACCCTGCAGATGCTGAGCTTGGCAGGCCCAACAGATAGGGCAGATTCCATAGAATCTCTGTCCGCCGCCCCTTGGCTCTGTTTCTCTGGGGCACCCTCACCCACCAGGTGCCAGCGGGACCCACCAGCTTCCAGCATGAGCCCAGTCCTCCTTGTGTGCGTGGCATTTCTGGGAGGCGCTATGCCTCCCAGGGGCACTTCTTAGTGGGCCCGTGATGCCCTGAAGCAGGCCCTAAGCCCCTAGGCTGCGCACCAGCCACTGTACTTTAACCTCAGACCAACTCCCAGCACCCCAGGGCGGAAGCAGGAACACACCCGGGGAAGCCCCAGCCCAGCTGTGCAGCAACCCCTTCCAGGCTGTCCCGGAGGCTCCAAGAGCGAACAAGCCTACAGGGCAGTACCTGAACCCAACCACAAACACAGCACACGTGGGCACTCCCACCCTGGTGCCTAGAGATGTGGGAGGGACTTGCCCACCTGTCCGTCAAGGAGCCAGCCCTCTCTCTCAGACTACCATAGGCACTGGCGTGGGCAATACCGCCTCCTACTGGAGTGCACAAGGGACACTGGCTGGTCAGGGACTGACCCCCACCTCAGCTCTTCCCAGGTGGGCCGGATGGGGATTTAGCCCAGATCGTGTCCAGCTCCTCATAGCCCGAATGGCGGGGCAGCCGCGAAGGCAGGAGTCAGCACTGGGCTCGAAGAGACTCAGGCAGCAAACAGGGACAGCCCAGTGACATCCCAGGTGGAGGCCGTGAGAGCCCGTTTTGGAATTCAGGACATGGCCCTGAGGCCATAGAGGTGTGTGCCCTGGAAACCAAACCCCTGTCCACAGTGTAGATGTGTGATTTTTGTGCGTGTTCCCTTCTCCTTTCTGAGCAACAGAAATAGCAGAGGACAGTACACATAAAAACATGAACAAGAGGCCAGGTGTGGTGGCTCATGCCTGTAATCCCAGCAGCACTTTAGGCTGGAAGCTGGGAGATCACCTGAGGTTGAGTTCAAGACCAGTCTCGAACTGGCCAGCATGGTGAAACACCATCTCTACTGAAAATACAAAGCATTGGCGGTGAGGTGGTGGGGCTATGGTGGCTACCGGGAGGCTGAGGCAGGAGAATCACTTGAACCCGGGAGGCGGAGGTCGCACTGCACCAAGATCGTGCCATTGCACTCAGCCTGGGTGACAAACTCCGTCTCAAAAAAAAACTGCTGGCAGAGGCTGGCAGGAAGCTGGGCTGAGGAAACTGGGAGCCAACAAAGAGAGCAGGGAGACTCAGGCCTGGGAGGCTTGCGGGGCCGCTGAGCCCTGCAGTGACCGGAGGAGCTGGGTTAGAGTGAGTTTTTCCCTCTCAGAACCCCATTCCCTGGCGTTGATTTCCTGGCCTGTGGCAGGGTGGTCTAGAGAGAGAGGCACACGCGCCCACCCAGGCAGCGAGTCACAGCCAATCTGACAAGCACCAATACCCTGAGACGAGGTCACTGCTATGGTGTGGGCATTTGTCTCTTGAAATCGTGCTGAAACTCACTTGCCAGCGCAGCCTGATTAAGAGGTGGCATCTTAAGAAGGTGACTGACCATGAAAGCACACCCTCACTAATAGCAATGCTGTCCTGCAGGACAGGTTCATGATTCAAGAGTGAGTTCATTAGAAAGGGTGAATATGCATTAAGCCCCATCACTACGAGCACACAGGAAGAGGAGGCCCTTGCCAGCCTCCCAGAACTGCAAGCCAGATCGCTGAGTTCTGAACATCTTAGGTGTTCTGTTGGCGGCAGCTTGTACGGCTGGAGTCACCCAACAGAAGAGCCTCACCATCACCAGGACTCAAGCTGACGGGATGACCCAGAGAACACAAGTGGCGTGGGCTGGGCACAGTGGCCCAAGCACCTGATCCCAAGGAGGCTGAGGCAGGCCCCGGGTCCCACTTGAGGCCAGGAGGCTGAGACCAGCCTGGACAACATAACAAGACCCCATCTCTATAAAAATAAATAATTTTTAAAAGACATAAAACTAGAAAGCGACAACTAGACAGGAGGAGTAAGTTTGAATGTGAGATGATGAGAGTCAACAATACGGTTTCAAACAGCCAGAAGATTTTGAAGGTTCCCAACACTGAGAAATGGTAAATGAGATGACGGATGTGCCGATCCACGAGTCACATGCTTCCCAACGTCACTGTAAGCCCCCGGCACATGCACATTATTCTGTGTCAATTCTAGGAGCAACAGTGAGAGGCCTGGAGTGAAAAGAAGCACTTTGGGAGGCAGACGCGGTGGCTCATACCTGTAATCCCAGCACTTTGGGAGGCCAAGGTGGGCAGATCACCTCCTGAGGTCAGGAGTTCGAGACCAGCCTGGCCAGCATTGGTGCAACCTGTCTCTACTAAAAATACAAAATTAGCCAGTGTGGTGGCGCGTACCCGTATTCCCAGCTACTCAGGAGGCTGAGGCAGGAGAGTACTTAGACAGGAGGCAGAGTTTGCGGTGAGTCAAAAGGTCATGCCACTACGTCCCAGCCCTGGGCAACAAAGCAAAAATTCTGTCTCAAAAAAAAAAGAAAAAAATGGTGACACTTAAATACTCTCATCCATCAGCCCTGCCCTCACAGAGCCTGGCCGAGGTGCCCCTTAGCGGGGGAGACCCCACATGGACCCTGTAACGGCAGAGGGGCGCAGCCTTGCTGCGCCGGCCTGAAGACGGGAGTCTCCAGCAGGCTGAGGGAGGTGGAGGAGCATGCAGGGAGGCAAAAAGGCAGCAGAGCCTGGAGGCGCCAGAGCACAGGAGGAGCAGCCAGCCTGCAGCCCGGCGTGGAGCCTGAAGAAAGCCCCTCTGCCAGGAGTTGGGCAGATGCTCCCTAATGAGCCCACACGTACTCTCTTGGGAAGACACTGAGCTCTGTTAATCTAAAAAATGCCTAAACAAGGTGAACCCAGGTCCATCCAGCGGCGCTGCAAACTCTGGTTGCACTGGGGACCACATGGTCATCGGACCATCCTGTGGACAAGGAAATTAGTGATGTACAACACCGAGGGCCCAGGTGAGCTGCGTGGACACGGGTGTGGCACAGGGGAGTCACGGCTTGGCGCGCGGGAGCCTGGGCTGACCCTGCCCCTGAGCACGGGGAGTGCAGCCAGGCCATCCTGTGGGTCTTGAAATGGAGACACAGTAGGTGAGAGATGGGGAGGGTGGTCTGTGGAATAAACAAACATGAAATCAGAGTCGGCAGGGGAATCAAAGAGGGCTCAACAGCTCTGCCACACTCTGGATTCAACACCGTCCCAATCAAGGCGCCAGCAGAGCTTTGGGGTGTGAATTCTGATTCCTTGTAGCGAAATGCCAAGGACCTAGAATGGCTGAAGCGATTTTTAAGAACAAAGTTGGAGGCGACACCTCCTGGTGGGGAGAACAGCGAGGCTGCAGGGAGCTGGGGCGGGGGCCTGCCACACAGACTGACCACTTGAGAGGAAGTGAGTCTGGAAACAGTCCCAGTGTGCGGTCCCCGGTGTGCAGGGGCACCAGGGCAGCTGGTGGGGGCGAGCAACGTCTAGCCACCTCACGGATCCCCTACACCAAGCATGGAAAACACAGCAGGAACGACGAGAAGGGGAACAAGCAGCCACCAAGTCTGGGCGAGGTAGTAATGTCCCAGGGTAAGGCGATCAGTGAACAGCTGCCCAGTAGCGTGAAAGAAAAGTATGGATGGACTCAGGCTGCTGAGCCAAGCAGGAACGACCTGCAGTTAGTGTGGGCAGGGTAAACCCTGTGACCAAGGGAGTCCAGAGACCTGGGCTCCTGTGGTCTTTTCTGAGCCGTGACCCTGGGCCAGGTGCCAGTCCTCCTGGGCTCAGGTTCCTCCCCTGGCCGATGGAAGGTGGGGCTAGCTGCCTCTTGATCAGTACGTCTAGGAAGGCCATGCCCAGCCCCAGGTGCTTCGCCCTCTGCCCACGGCCACCTACCTTGGGATGGATCTTGATGGTGGCGATGTAGAGCTTCTTGTTGATGTCTTTGATGGTGGCCTCATAGAATTCCCATTCTGTATGCGCCTTGAGCTGCTGCCTGCCGAGGCAGCACTTTGCTGGGCGCCAGCGTGGGCATTGGTGATCAGGCCGGCCTCTGACATGAGTGAAGCCAGAGCAGCTGGACAGGGGAGCACGTTGGCCCGAACAGCGGGTGTCTGCAGCCAGGGGAGACACAGGCCCGGGCATTTAGGGTGGGGCTGAACCTGCAGGAGTCAGGCGCAGTAGGCAGGGGAGCTGTGGTCAGCGAGGCAAGAGCCAGTGTGCGGCTGACAGAACCTGAGTCTGGAGTCCCTCAAGCTCCCCTTTTTGAATCTGGCCCTGTGACCTGGCAAGTCACCGGCGCCTGCACCCAGTCACAGCCATAAAAGTGTTATTGATCACCTCTGGCTAATTACTGAGATGAGACGGGCTGCCTGGGCGTGTCAGATGACTCCCAGCTTGCACTTACCGCCATCCCGGAAGAGCTACGGAGCATGGAGCCAGACAGACCAGGAT
>JAKGGE010000355.1:0-15000 GCA_023748175.1 Hoolock leuconedys
AGACCTGGGCTCCTGTGGTCTTTTCTGAGCCGTGACCCTGGGCCAGGTGCCAGTCCTCCTGGGCTCAGGTTCCTCCCCTGGCCGATGGAAGGTGGGGCTAGCTGCCTCTTGATCAGTACGTCTAGGAAGGCCATGCCCAGCCCCAGGTGCTTCGCCCTCTGCCCACGGCCACCTACCTTGGGATGGATCTTGATGGTGGCGATGTAGAGCTTCTTGTTGATGTCTTTGATGGTGGCCTCATAGAATTCCCATTCTGTATGCGCCTTGAGCTGCTGCCTGCCGAGGCAGCACTTTGCTGGGCGCCAGCGTGGGCATTGGTGATCAGGCCGGCCTCTGACATGAGTGAAGCCAGAGCAGCTGGACAGGGGAGCACGTTGGCCCGAACAGCGGGTGTCTGCAGCCAGGGGAGACACAGGCCCGGGCATTTAGGGTGGGGCTGAACCTGCAGGAGTCAGGCGCAGTAGGCAGGGGAGCTGTGGTCAGCGAGGCAAGAGCCAGTGTGCGGCTGACAGAACCTGAGTCTGGAGTCCCTCAAGCTCCCCTTTTTGAATCTGGCCCTGTGACCTGGCAAGTCACCGGCGCCTGCACCCAGTCACAGCCATAAAAGTGTTATTGATCACCTCTGGCTAATTACTGAGATGAGACGGGCTGCCTGGGCGTGTCAGATGACTCCCAGCTTGCACTTACCGCCATCCCGGAAGAGCTACGGAGCATGGAGCCAGACAGACCAGGATGCTAATCCCAAGTCCAGGCCCACTTATTATCTGCCTGACCCGTGGGCAGGTCAGGTGAAAGCTCTCTGAGCCTTGGGGTCTCCCCATTTGGGAAATAGGACAACAACACCTCCTCCATGGTGGTGATGCCTGGGCTCTAAGCATACTCTCAACAAACAGGACAATTGGCCCTGGGGGAAAGCCCACTGCACCACATGGCATCCTCTGGGGGCACCCAGGAGGTACCTAGGAGGAGGCTCCCCAGAGGTACAGGGCAGATTCCTGATCATCCACGACCAATTGGCTGGGAGGGGCTGGAAAGAACTATTCCCACCTCCCTCCCTCCCTACCCCAGGCTAGCTGCCTAAAGCCCCAAATGTGGCAGTGCTGGCAGCATCTGAATGCAGGACCCGAGCCCTAGACACCCCGAGGGGCAGGGGTGCACAGGCACAGATGAGGCCAGCCTGGGCCCTGCCCTCTGTGAACGGAGTGGAGCTGGCCTGGGTCTGCATTGGCGTTCGCTGATGGGCAACAATCCCCAGTTCTCACCAGAGCTCTCTGAGTGGAAACCACAGCCCGCGTCCAGCAGGGGAGGAGGCTGAATGCCAGACACAGCCACAGGACCTTCTCCAGGGTGGGAGCCTTCAGGACCCCAGCGTGGGGCCCAGCCCAAGAAACGAGTGCACTACAAACTCCCTGAGAATTGCTTAGTAGAATGAGCAAGGAAAATGTACCCAGAGACAGCGTGGAGGGATGGGGACGTCTGGCACAGCTACAGATGAGTGACAGCAAAGAGACAAAGCATGGAAGGGATGCAAGCATCCGGCACATGCAGGGAGATGACAGTCTCTGCAAGAGTCACAGGGAGCTTAGCTGTGACCCACAGGACTAGGGATGGCAGTGAATGCCGCCCCTGTGCTCCTTCTGAGAGCAGGCGGGTCATTGAATGCTCATGGAGGCACCCCTGCGAGGTGCTGGCAGAGCTGTGTCTGCCAAAATACCCGCCAAGTCCCTAACCCCATAGACCGTGAATGTGACTTCATTTTGGAAACAGGGTCTTGCAGGTGTCAGGAAGTTATGGTGACATCACAGTGGGTCTGCCGGTGTCTTTAGGGAGGGGAAGTCCAGACTCACAGAGGAAGGCCATGAGACCAGTGGAGACAGACAGCAGAGGTCCTAAGGGGCTGAGGCAGCCTGGGACTGCGGAGAGGCTTGCTAGAGCCGAGTAGAGGGGCCTCCGGGCGGCTCCCCAGCATCCCCAGAAAGAGAGCAGCCTGCTTGACTAGGACCTTCACACGCCCGATTGGGACTTCCGGCCTCAGAACCCTAAGAGACTAACATCTCTGTCATTTTAAGCCATGCTTAGTCTGTGGTACTTTGTTATGGCAGCCACAAGAAACTTCTGTCGTCCCTAACTCTCAGGTCTTCCGCGGTGGGAAAACTGAGCCCTGAGGACGCTGAACTACTTGCCCTAGAGTCAGTGCAGGCGGGCAAAGGGCAAAGCAGGGGTCTGCCCCAGGCAGCCTGGGCATCCTGGCCCACTAGAGCTACCCCGCACGGTGACCCCAGCCTCTGTCCACTCACATCCGCAGCCAGCTTCTGCCACACCCACTCGTGTGTGCCCCAGAGTAGGAACTTTGCACCTGTTTGCCTGCCGAGAGCCCCAAGGGTGCCTTCCGGGGCCCGGCCCTGGGGTCTATGGAAAAATGCCCACTGATGCCCACTGGCCTCCCTGCCCACACTCAGACCTCAGGTCAGGGGTCACAGCCCGGGCCTGTGGGGCAAAACATCTGTCTTATCTTGTCTGCTGGGTCTCACCCCACCCCACTCAGGGAATCCCAGCCACTGGGAGGCTCTGAGGGTGGAGAGCTGACCTCTAGCTGGGCTGGAGTGCATTAGTGCTGGTTCAGAGCCTGGTGGCTGGGGCCTTCCGAAAGATGCTGCCTACATCCCTACCTCCTGGAAGACCAGCAACATCTGCACTTAGCCCATCAGTTATAGTTCCTCAATGACCACGTCTCAGGGCCGGGGCCTGAGGAAGGGGCAGTGAGGGTCAGTGTGCTGCCAAGGGGTCCGTCCAGCATGGGGCTGGACCCAGGGGTACGCTGGGGCTGTAGGGTCCTGCATGGGTGCCTCAGGGCTGTTTTGCAGAAACATGGCCCCAGCCAGGAGCTCCCAGCAGGTGTGGAGGATGTGGCTGAGGTGCTATGTGCCGCCATGCGTCTCACCCTGTTCAAGGAGCATGACCTCTGCTGGAGAGCCTGAGATGGGGGAGGGCAGAGGGGGCCGTGGGCCTAGTGACAGGGGCTTGGACCAGACAAGGGCCGAGCCAATAGCAAGGAGGCGGTGCTGGAGCAGGAATCGCTCCTGGGATCTCCCGATGAGAGCCGCCCCAGATGCTCAGTGCCCAGGGCCAGGCCTGGGGCAGTGGAGCCTCATCTGGGGAGCTGGAGCCTCAGGGAAAGTGCGTGAAAACAAGCAAGTCCCTGGAGCCCTGGCTGTGGCCTCTGGTGACCTGCTCACTGCGGCTCCTTGTCCGCCTGGCCGCTGTACAGTCCCTATCCAGGGTGAATGAAGCTTGGTTCGGGGTCTCCTCATCGATCTGTTTGCAGCTCTGTCACACCCCAGGGCCCAAAGGGCCAGGAAGGGTGGATGGGAGAAGCACCCTAACCCTCAGAAGAGTCATTCAGTCTGCTTCTGCGGGATATAAGTCAATCTGGGACGAGCCCTCAGGATTCGGTGTGAGCGATCAGACATTGGGCAGTTTGCACAGTGGGGTTCTGGCAGGGCTCCCAAACCAGCTCCAGGGTCCCTGTGATGGGGGAGGTGGGAGGGTTGGGGATGGTGGCAGGGACGGGGACGAGCCCTGAGGGAAGAAGGGGAGGGAGGCTTCCTATTACATCTCCATTTCCATTCCATTTCGTTTATCCACCCCTATTGGCTTTCCATTCATTCATTCTTTCATCCATTCTTCCTTCCTTCTTCCCTCCCTCATTCATTCACCCTCACTCCTCATTCCTCCCCCCTCACTCATCTATTGCACTGATTCCGTCACGTTCATCACCACATCCTCATTCCCTCCCCTGCTCGACCCACATAAGCCTCGGTGCTTGCTTCACCCCCCACTGCCCTGCATCCACTGGTCCAGCTCTCGAGATTGCCTACTTCAGGCTTAGCTTGTGGGGTCCTCCAGGCCCCCAGTTCCCCACTGTCCGGGCCTGCTGTCTGCCTGCGGTGCCTCTGCTCCCTTGCACCTGCGCCTGCTGTCTCCTGGCATCTCCTCATGGGCTCTGTCTGTGTCTGCTTTTACTGCGCAGCCCCTCAGGACTGACCAACGCGTACAGGTACCCAAAAGAGCATGGGCAGCATGAAGGGACAAGACCCACAGCTGTGCGTTCTTGGTGCCTACAGCTCCAGCAGGTGTGGAGTCACTTTGGGGGATGTCCTTCCCCCAGGGCACACAGGCGGCGGGAGATGTGACTGAGGTCAGCCTGACCCCAGGCCACTCCAGTTTCTATGGCCCAGGCTGCAGAATCAAGCCTGGTTTGGGCCAACAGCTGGCCCAGTGTGCGAGGGGGTCACCCGGGAAGGCGGAGAGAGTGAGGGTCTTCACCACCTCAGGAAGAGCTCTATGTGGACCCTGACACAGTGCGATCTTCTCCCACCGTTACGGCAATGAAGTTGAACTTATGGCGTGGGCTGCTCAGCTGGTGGAACCTGGCTGGCCGGGGAAGGGGCCAGGTGCGTCCTGTGAGAGACCCGATGTTGCCAGCTCCCAGTGCCCTTGCAGCCCGAGGGCAGGAGGAGGAGAGCTCTTCCTGAGACCCCTGTCACGGTTCAGGAGCCAGCCTGACCGCTGAGCCGATGGGACCCCGTACCCACAGCAGTGCAGTGGCATGAGCATTTGGGAAGGGGTCACTCACACCCGAAGAATGGGTAAAAAGGCTTCCCTTGTGCTGGGCTTCTACCCAGCTTCACTGGACCCTGCCAGGCCAGGAGGCTCAAGGAGGTTAGGACATTGCCCTGGAGCCACACAGGGGTAGAGGCTGGGGCGGGATCTGGTCAGAGATCCTCCTGGGCCTTGTCTGTTCCCTCATGCTACAGCAATACCCTTCTGAGAGAACTGGCCCTCTCCTCCGCGGGCTCCCAGCCGATCCTCCAGGCCCTGGGGCTACAGCAGTGTCCAGGCTGAGGGTGTAGTGGAAGACCCCCAGGTGACCCTTCTGCTGCAGGCCTGGACACAGTGTGGCCCCTCTGGACAAAGGAGCTGCCAATTTCTGAGTACACAGGGCCCCCATCTGTGTCTAGCAGCCCACACCCCAGCCGACTTGCTAGACGGTTCACAAACTTCCTATGGACCCTTCCAGGCTCAGATTCCTGCTGCCGTCCAGCAGTGGGGCTGTGGCTGCCAGGACCACAGGCCTGAGGGCATGCAGTGGCACGGGGCCCACAGCTCTCGGGGTTTCCTGCACGGGCCTGTGCCGGGATCTCTCCAGTTCCCACCATCTGGAACCCACGCCGCTCAGCCTCGCTCGTGGCTCCCGGGCCCTGTGAACGCTGGGCTGGGGTGCCTGCACCAGGAGTTGGCTGGGCCTGGCTGCTCTAGCTGTGTAGCCTCAGACAGATTACTTGCGTTCTCTGAGCTCAACTCCTCATCTGAAAATGGGACTGAATATGCCTTCTACCATCTGTGGGAACTGGCGTGGAGGGACTGCAAACTTGGAGTCCTGCCGGGGGCCTACCCACCCACCCAGCCACCTTGGCGATGGGAGCAGAGGCTCAGTCCCTGTCCAGCTTTGCAGCCGCGTTCTCTTGATTCTGGGAAGTGGCGAGCATAGGGACGAGGAAAATCTGGTTTCTGGATGCGTCAAAGGCATAGAAAGAGTACCACAGTGGATGCCACTGTGGGGGGCAGGGCCCAGACTTGGCGGTCTGTGCTCCAGGAATCATCACGGGGCAAACGCAATCCCCAGTCACATCCCAATTCATTCCCCCCACTCTCCAGGGGCAGCTGGGGGGAGGAAACTTTTCCTCTATTTCAAAGGTGGGGACAGGGCTCTGCTTAAGAAGAACCCCCGGGACTCGCAGGCTGGGAGGGAAGGAGCCAGGATCTGAGCGCAGGCCAGGGCTCCTTTCCCTGGGTGCCCCATGCTGCCCTCTCTGCGGCTCCCAAGGCCCTAAGAGAGCCCTTTAGCCTGAGCTGGGACCCGGGGGTTGGCACCGAGCTCTGGTGTTGGGTCTCAGACTTCGATGTCTGCCTCTCAACTGGCCAGCTGGCCAGCCACACCCGACCCACCCGTCCACTTCAGTCAGCCTGAATCAAAGGCCGCCTGTCTGGGGTGGCTAGAGCCGGGCTGGGAGACTCCGGCCACTGCGAGGCTCCTCATAGATCAAACTACTGTGAAGTGCCAGCTTCCAGAGGTCACATTAACAAGCACCCCGGGGGCAGGGGCCTGCTGTGGGCCCAGGGCTCTGTGTGCCCGCGTTTGCTTCCATGAGGGATGCGCTGCCCTGCTTTCAACACCTACAAAGCGAGGCTGACTGCCTTGGGTGAGGTGAAGCTGCCGTGCGGCCCAAGTGGGCAGCCCAGGCCTGTCCGCTCCTCCTCCCTGCCCCTGGGAACCTGAGTTCATTTTCTAGCCCCCAAGTAGAGAGGACGGACACCAGCCACACAGCCTGCTTCCCTGGTGAGGTTTGGGCTGGTTGGGCCTCTCACAAGATGCCAACAGACCAACAATTTCCGGCCGAGAGAGGGATCCCAGGGCAACCCCCAGGCCCAGGCCTCCTCCCCTCCAGGAAGGGGAGGACTCAGCCGGATCTGCTGCTCCCCTGTGGCCTGGGGCCTGAGGCTGGCCCCATGTGCCCTGCGCCTGAGGAGGCATGGGGCATGGGCACAGCCCCAGTTGGGACCGTATCACCTCTCAGCAGTGGCCTTTGTGTCCGGGCCGCCGACTCCAGTTCTCTTTCATCATCCAGCCTCTCGCCTCCCCTGGAAGCCCTGCTCTCTACTCTCCCTACCAAGATTATACAGTTTGGTCTGGGCCCGACCCTAATCCTGCCCCCTCCAGGCAGCCCCAGAAGCCCCAGTTGGACTGAATCTGCCACTGCTCATGCTTATTCCAAGCCATGCGTCTCGGTGCCTCCTGTGTGCCAGCCCGTGGCCGGCTACTGGGGCAGTGGTTCAGCTGGGGACAAGGGTCAAGTCAGTGACTGACCAGAGACAGCACAGCATCATCAGGGGATGAGGCAGAGGGAGCCCGTGGGGTGGGTGAGTCACAAGGAGTGCCTGACCAGGCCTGGAAGAGCCCCGGGCAGGAGCCTGGCCTTATGGAAGCCATAGGCTGAGCCCGCGTGCCTGTCTGCAGAGCAGCCACGGCAGACAGGGACCTGGGCCCAGTGTGAACACAGCAGAAGGAGGAATGGCGGCGCCTCTCCTCCCACAGGTGATTAGAAAAGGCTGCGCTTCCTGTGTCTCCATCCCTGGACTCCAGATACTCTCCAGCACCCAGGGCCAGCTCTCTGGGCTAACCTATCCACCCCTGCTTGACCTGGCCCAGGTCTCACCACGGGGAGTGGCAGAGCTGGGGCCAAAGCCCAGCCCCTGGACCCCCTCAAGCACCTGGGCTGCCAAGCCCCTGAGCTCTGAGACAGCAGCCTGAGGTCCTGCACGCGCTCACGTGACTCTCACTGGAAGGACTTTCTCGATGTGGTCTCCCAGAGAGGTCACTTAAAATAGGTGACCTCCATTTTATACGGGATGATTTGTTTTAAACCCTCTGTAAAATATTAGTTAAAGGAAAGCCTTGAGAGCGTAATTCTACTCGTGGTGGTTATTTGGGGTTGGGGTAAAATTCTGAGTGACTTTTTCATTTTTTTTCAAAGAGAAAATAAAACAGGGAGGGAGAGCAAGGCCTGAGACAGAAGGGCCATGGGGCTGGGCTGGGAGGTGGCCTGTTTCCCAGAGTCTCAAAGAGAGAAACCATACGTGCCCACTCAGCCCCAGCCTCCTTTGGGACAGGAGCCATCTGAGTTACTTCAGCGCCCAGTGGTAACTCCAGCACAGGGTGAGGCGACCCAGCTGAGACATTTCCAGAGGAAGGAGGGATGGAGGAGGAGGAGGGATGGAGAGAGAGGGAGGGGAGGAAGACAGAGAAGGGAGAGAAGTTCAAGGGGCGCTCTTGATGCTCTCTGAGAGCCAGCACACTGTAGGTCTGCAAGAGGCACACCCTGAAAGAAAGAATGTGGGTCAGCTGACCCAGCCAAGTCTCAAGCAGCCTCACAAAGCAGCAGCACTGGCCCATTTTATGGCCCAGGAGACTGAGGTTCAGAGGGCAAGATCCGTCACTGAGGGAGGGCAGGCCTGGCACTTGTGGGTCTGCTGGTTCAGGGTCACAGGCAGCGAGCCTGGGAGGCACCTGCAGGAGCCCCTGCCAGGTCCTGTCCCTTTAAAGACCTGGGTGGGTGGTGGGGTGGGGCAGGAACTGTCTTCAACTCACTCCTCCCAACACGCAGATGAATCAGCCATGAATCGGGGGAAGGGGAGGGGCCAGCGTTCCCACTGCCCACTCTCCCACAGGAAAACTGGGCCCCATGGCTGGGAAGCAGACTCTGTTTATTTGGGGGTTTTTGACAACCTCCGCTACCCCATCCCACTTAAAGGCAAAGTTCTGAAGTCAGCAGGTCAGTCTCAACCAGATTCAGCTGTTAGCCTTTTTTTTTTTTTTTTCCCTTAATAAGCTGGAATCTAAAGGCCCTGGAAGTTTTGAGTCAGGAAACCCTGACACAGGCCGAAGCAATCAAGTCCCAAGGCTAGGTGTCGATTGTCACCTCCCAGGAGGAAGGAAAGGGGGCGCAGCAGGGGGCAGGGGGAGCAAGTAGGGTGCCGGGGCTCCAGCTCAACAGCCCTGCCTGATGGAGCTTCCCAGGAGTCCCTGGGGACTGTGGCCGACCCTGAGAGGACCGCGTGCTGGCTCTGGACGGTCATAACTGCCTGCGTGGAACAGATGGCGCTGAGCCCAAGAATACCCGATGGCGATACCTTGTGTTTGTAAATAACGCTCCAGGCCCCTTTGACAAATGTCAGAGTGGCCAACTTCCCTGCAGTTGTGCAGTATGCAATATGCAGTGTATGCATCAGTCCCTGTAGCATGTGTGCAGAGGTGGGACGGCTTGCCCGATTCTGTTCCTCCATCTCTAAGGTCCCTGCTCCCTTCTTTTGTGCTCTCTGCAATTAGCAGACCCCTCTGCCGGTAGTCAGCTGTGAGCTGGGATGGAGGAGCCATGAGGTGGATAGCCATGGGTCCCAGGCTGTGCCCATCTGTCGTAATGGTGACCATGGTCTACAGACCAGATGGCAACCTCTTAGCAGGGCATTCCAAGGCCTGGGGTGTCCTGGTCCCCGTGCGACATCTGCAGCCCCTCACGTGCTGCCACTCTCCCTGTGGACCTGGCTCTGGTTCAGCATGCAGGGCTCCTAAGTGTCACTGTGCCTTTAGCATGTGGTTTCCCTCACTCAGGAATATGCCCTTCCTGTTATTCCTCAGGGCCCAGGCCGGCAGCCTCCTCTGGGGGAGCCCTGCCCTGGCTCCTGCAAGCGTGATCCCCTACTCCTTCTGGAGCCAACAGCACCCAGCTGCCATTGCACCCTTCCCAAAGCTGGTCCCTTGGGAGTGTGCCTGTGGCCTGCACCCTGCACCTGGGCTGGACCTGGCCCGCAGCAGTGGGCAGGAAGCGAATGAGGGAGCGAATGAATGCTCTTCAGAGACAGAGGAGCCATTCCAGGGGCCCCTCGACAGCCCCCAGCCCCGCCCATCACTAAAGGGGCTGCCTCCTGGGTCTAATTAGTTCCCAGGGCAGCTTCCTTTGTTTTTCCTCCTCTGGAAAACTTGCCTGTCGCCTAGTGAACTGTGCCCCCCCCCGAGCCATGTCCCCAAGTGAACCGTGCCCCCACAAGCCTCAGGTCCAGCTGTGGCTCCCCGTGGGGTGGATGCTGCCATCTGCCACCCTCAAGCCCAGAGATCTGTTCATGTGGAACGCAGGCAGGATGAGGGCTGCAGCCCAGGCTCAGAGCAACCCGCTGCCTCCCCTCCATGGGCCACACCTGGGCGGGACCCGATTTGGGCATGGGACGTAAGGCTGGGCTCGAAGTTTGTGATCTCATTGAGATTCTTGCAGCAATTCTGCAAGACAGGAACCCTGAAGTCCATTTTGAGCAGGAAACAAGGCTTAGAGGTCATGGGATGTTGGCGCAAGGTGCACGGCCAGGCCCACGAAGCCCTGACCTGCGTGCTTCCCCTGCTCCGTGCTGGCCCTTGGCAAATATGACCTGTCCAGCCCAGGAATAACCCTAGACCCGAGCTCAATGTGGGGCCAGCCTGAAACTCCTCTGGCTGTGAAACTCCACACCCAGCTGGGCCCGCGGCCAGTCCCTGGGAGGGAGGAGGAGGCGCTGCCCGCCAGCCTGCTTGTGATTACCAGAAGGCTGGTCGCCCGTACCCCTGGTGCCATGGGTCAGGCAGGCCTCTGAGCATCCATGCCACTGAGGCAAGGAAGACAGCCCACAGCCGCCTCTTACAGGAAGCCCTCCCTGCCTTGACCAGGGCCAATGGGAAACTCCCTCGGCGGGGCCAGCACATGGCGGCACCTCCACAAACACTGCCCTCCAGCTCCTCCCCTTCCTCGACCCCTCTCCCTCCTCTCACTAACTCCACTTCTGTAAGGCATGTCCACCTGCCATCCTTCCCTTCCACATCAACTTCCATGAGTCCGACACTGTACAGAAACACCTCAGTCAAATCATCTGGTTTGTGCGGTGACCAGTGAGGAGGGCCCACTGTTATCCATTTCACAAATGAAGAAACTGAAGTGCAAAAGGCTTCCAGAGACGCTTCTGGGGCAGAGCTGGGACTCCCACCCTGAGCAGCCAGACATGAGGGACAGAACTGGGTCCCAGTCCTGGTGCTCTGCCCATCCGCGATGCTGGGTGGTGTGCAACAGGGGGGCAGGCTGTACATTGCACAGTTCAGGGGAGTCACCTGCTACCCTAAGCTAGACCTGGTTTTAGCTTGGGGAACATGGACATTATTGCTGCATGCATGTCTTGCTGCACCAAGGACAGAAGCGTCTGTGATTTTAATCCCTGTCTCACCCCTGGTCCACAAACACCCCTCATCCAAAAGCGAGAGCAAGGCAGACACTTACTTTGAGGTGCTGGGGAGGCCTGCCTGAGTATTCCAGAGCACTGGCTGGGGAACCAGGGGACCTGGGCTCCAAGGTGAAACCATCCAACCCTACCTGAGTGACAGAGGCTGACTTCCCTACAGCTCCTAGACTTTCTCATACAAGAACCAGGGCATGTACCCCAGTGATGTGTTGGAGGCTTTGGGCCTGGAACACAGCCCAGTGTCACACCCTGACCTTATGCGTCTGGTGGCCTCCCTCCCTCCACAAAGAAACAAGCCTGGGTAGGAAGGCATTCAGACCACCTGGCAGGCTGGGTGAGCCTGTGGGAGGCCAGGGTGCTTTTGAACCCCCTTGTACCTACCTCTCCATACTAGATGCCCCCATTTCCGAGAAAGCCCTCCTGATCTAGCCCTCTCCACTCTGAAGGTGGTTTCTTCCCTCTTCTGGGCTCCATGCATTTGTCATTGATCCTCACAATGCAGGATGGGGGTTTCTGGGAGTCTGCGGCTGTGGTGATGTGGGCAGGAGGCAGTGGTCGGGGACACACCGAGAAAATGATGAGCCACCAAGGAGGCTATGTGAGTCCTGAGGCCGTGGGAGCCATGGCCCAGCTTTCGGCAGGGAAGGTCCAGGTCTCGCCAAGTCCCTTCAGGCCGTTGTGTGGGGCTGCATGGGAGGGCAGAGGCCTGTCGGGGGAAGACCGCAGGCTGGCAGATGGGGTGAGGGTGCATTTGCTAGGCCAAGCCCTGGCAGGAAGGGCAGCTGCACAGCGCCCTGGTCTCAGCTCAGTCCGGCTGGACTCCTGGCTCCCTGGCGGCCCCTTGGCAGGAAGCTCTTGGCCAAGCACAGCTCTGCCGGTTCCAAAGTCTCCAGTGCCGCAGATGCTGTGGCTCAGCCTGCACAGCCCCAGCAGGGTGGGCGGGGCAGGAGGGGAGGCGTCATCTTGCCTGAGTGGTCCCAGATGCTGAACTCCAAGGCATGTGCAGCCCCAGGAAGCTGCTAAGAGGATTACAAATCAAAAGCCAACCCAAGTTCTTCAATAAATACAACCGGGAGATGCCGTCAGAACCTGCTTGGGGTTGCACAATAAAAGCCGGTGATTAAATGCCACCTTGTAAACTGCTCCGGGGCTGTACGTTCTGAGCGCATGGCAGGTTCCAAGGCCTGTTTATCTGCAGCCAGAGGAGAGGCTGCATGGCCTCAGAGCTCTGCTTATGCACAAAGGGAAACCCTTCTCCACACAGGCCCTCAGAAACACATTTATCCCCGCTTTTACCACCCCATGGATGGACATTTATCCGCTCTGCGCAACTGCGCTGCCTTAACATGGACCCGAGAAGATGCAAGGGCTCCCTTGAGAAGTGGTGAGCCTCCGTCACTGGAGGTATGCAAGAAGGGCCCGAATTGCAGAGGAGATTCACATCCCACAGGGAGCTCGTCTCTCATTCATGTCATCTACAGAGGCCACGCACTGGCCCAGGCCCCTGCCCTGCGAGGCTGTGAGCTTGGAGGAGATGGGGATTGTGCAGAGAAGTTGACCCTGATCCTGGCTGTGCAGGGCCACCGGAGACCCTGAGGTGTGCTCACCAGGCAATGAAGGACGACCTGGGCACAGTGGCCAGGGCGGGCGGCTCAGGGCAGTGGGACATCCGGCGAGAACGGGATGAGGAACCTGGCGAGAGCAAGGGGAAAGAAATGCCAGGCAGTGGGAAGCTGTGCATGCAAAGGCCTCCCGAGGTGGGAAAAGAGACCGGTGAGGCCGTGAGGGCGGAGCACAGGGATGAGGAGACAGTGGGAGACGGCACCGAGGGTGGTGTAATAAGACAGGTGGCTGGGGCCTGTGAGTCAAAAGAGTAAGATAGGGTGCCACAAAGGCTCACAGGTAATGAACAGGACAGATTAATAAGAGTGATCCTGGCTGCTGTGTGAAGTGGAAAAGGGGAGGATAGTGGGAAGTCAAATAGGAGATGTTTGTGAATGAAACTAGAAGGACTCTGGTGTCTGAGGAGAATGAGGTGGAGAAGGAGTAAAGGGAGCAGAGAGGAATGAAGTGGGAGAGGAGTCAGGGCCCCATCCCGCTGCTGGAGCTGGGAGCAGGCAGAAGGGTACTGGCAAACTGAGCAGTGGGCTCCACCAGGCAGTCACGGCAAGGCGATTAGGGAGTGAACAGAGTAAAGACAGAGATGAAGCATAGAGACGGAGGATGAAAGGCTCAGATATCAGATGCTTTCGATGGGGCAAGGAAGCAGAAGCCAGGCAAGGCACAAAATAGAGGAGAGACGGGGAGCTGGAGATGGGGCAGAGGGTCAACAGGGGAGGACAACAGATAAAGGTCCGCCAGGGTGGGGTGAGCAGGGGAGGGGATCGAGAGACAAGAAGTGGAAGAAGGTGGAGGCGACGCCGAGGGCTTCAGCCAGGTGGCCAAAAGGACTTCCTCCCAGAAATGCCAGGCAGCCTGACACGCCTAGAGATGTGGGCGGCACCCAGTAGCTTCTGGCTGAGACCTGGGGAGGTGGAAGGCGGCACGCTGCTGGAATAGTCCATGGAGGCTGAGCCTGATGGAGCCAGGGGCCCAAGGCCTGACCCGACTCCAGCCTCAGGGCCTGCCACCCTGCAGAGGGAAAGCCAGGAGCCCACAGGCATAGCCTTCAAAGCCAGCCAGACCCAGGCCAGGCCCGGCGGATCACTTCCTGACCATGTGACCTCAGGCGGAGTCCCTCACCCCTTCTTGGCCTCCGGCCAGCACATCTGTGGTGCCTGGGAAAGGACCAGGGTTGCCATGGGGAAATGGGAACGGAGGGCTGGGGGAGGGCGGGCACCCAAAACCTCCACAGGGAGTGGACTCTGTGTGTCACACTTACTGCAGCTGGCTGTGGGGTCCCGTGCACCCGGGCTACAGTGGCAGGGCTGCGCGCCCACAGTGTGAGAGCGGTGCCGGGAGATAGCCAACTCCCACTTGCACTCTCTGCCTCCCTCCCCTCCCCACGGGCCCCAGCTCCCGCCCTGGCTCCTGGCTCGTGGGCTCTGGTGGCGACAGGGCTCTCCAGGTCCTGTGCAGGTGCCCATGCCCTCCCGTCCACCCCATCCTTCCCTGGGCAGCTCCCAGTCCTCCTCACAGCTTGGCACAGAGGCACCTCCTCTGGAGAGAGCATCTCCTGACCTTGCTGGGTGGACCCGAGGATGTGGAGCCGGTCGCCACAGTGATAACAACATGTAGGCTGGCGGTCAGGGTCACCCGCTGAGCAAAGAGGTGTGTGCCTTAGTGCCTGGCAGCAGCTCTCCTGCAGGTGCTGCTGTGCCCGCTGCTCATTTGAGGAAACTCAGGGGTGAGCAAGTGGTCTAAGGTCACCTCATTGGGAAAGTGCTGGGACACTTAGATTCCACAGCACTGAGGCCTCCATTGTGACCCCATGCTCACAGGATTATCATTTGGTCGCAAGACCGCAAGGGAGGGTTTGAAAATTTGGTTTTATATTGGTTGTATTGATCATATCACGAAACTGCCATAAAAAGTACCCAAATAACTTTTTCTGGAAATAATGTGAATGGGTTTGAATTTTGGAGCCTAATAGCCACATCTAACAACAGTCTTTCTAGTACATATATTTTCGCTAGAAGCATTTCTTTTAGTAATTATTCTCCAAAGGATTTTGAACAGGAGAAGAAGTTTTGTGATCGAATCAGAAAATATTATCCTGGTAGTCTACAGAATAAAAGCGTTGAATTTGAGATGAGATTTCAACATCAGCCAGAAAAGTTTTTACGTGAATTTTTAAGGGTTTAATTTTCCCTATACTCTGGCAGGTTTGAGGCTTATAATTAAAACTGACTGATGACGATTTTAAATATAGCAAATGAAAATGCAGAATTAACTTAGAAATAAAATGCTACGCATCGTGAGGAGGCAACATATTTTAAAGGTGACTCGCTCCTAGTGCCTGCTCAGCCACCAACTGGCTGTGTGGACAGGCAGGTAACTAAACACTGGCCTCACTGTCCTATTTTATCAACTGCTAGCTGGATTTGCCTTGATAATGATAGGGCCCGAGAATCAGCTCTGATGTCCTGATTCCAAAACAAGCAATTCTTTACCTTGAGACCTGTC
>JAKGGE010001006.1:0-14997 GCA_023748175.1 Hoolock leuconedys
TGGTCGCAAGACCGCAAGGGAGGGTTTGAAAATTTGGTTTTATATTGGTTGTATTGATCATATCACGAAACTGCCATAAAAAGTACCCAAATAACTTTTTCTGGAAATAATGTGAATGGGTTTGAATTTTGGAGCCTAATAGCCACATCTAACAACAGTCTTTCTAGTACATATATTTTCGCTAGAAGCATTTCTTTTAGTAATTATTCTCCAAAGGATTTTGAACAGGAGAAGAAGTTTTGTGATCGAATCAGAAAATATTATCCTGGTAGTCTACAGAATAAAAGCGTTGAATTTGAGATGAGATTTCAACATCAGCCAGAAAAGTTTTTACGTGAATTTTTAAGGGTTTAATTTTCCCTATACTCTGGCAGGTTTGAGG
This sequence comes from Hoolock leuconedys, assembly GCA_023748175.1. NCBI lineage: Eukaryota > Metazoa > Chordata > Mammalia > Primates > Hylobatidae > Hoolock > Hoolock leuconedys. The sequence continues at coordinate 383 of JAKGGE010001006.1, forward strand.
CTTATAATTAAAACTGACTGATGACGATTTTAAATATAGCAAATGAAAATGCAGAATTAACTTAGAAATAAAATGCTACGCATCGTGAGGAGGCAACATATTTTAAAGGTGACTCGCTCCTAGTGCCTGCTCAGCCACCAACTGGCTGTGTGGACAGGCAGGTAACTAAACACTGGCCTCACTGTCCTATTTTATCAACTGCTAGCTGGATTTGCCTTGATAATGATAGGGCCCGAGAATCAGCTCTGATGTCCTGATTCCAAAACAAGCAATTCTTTACCTTGAGACCTGTCTCCTCCTTGTCCCTCTATTACGTGGGGATCTGAGAGAAGGCCTGGTATTTCCTTTATCCCCTTGTTCCCCCTTGGCTCCCTGGGGTTCCTCTCCGGCCCTTTACTCCTGGAATTCCAGGGCTCCTCTAAAAGACAGAGCAACACGTCTTAATTCTTCAAGCAGTTCAAGGAGTCAAAAAGCTGCAATGCTTGCCATAATAAAACACGAAAAAAATCAAACCAAAAAGGGCTAACAGTGCTCAGATCCTGATAAATAGTTTCCCAGGCAGGCAGCCCCATAAGGGTAGCGGTGTAAGCCTGCAGGGAGGAAAACAGGATTCCGCTCTAAATGGAAAAAGAAACAGAAACAAAGCAAAATCAAGAACTGTTGCTCTCTCAGAATTATTTTTCCTCCAGACATAACTTTTTTGCTGCAAAATAAATGAACATTGTTTATGCTTCCTGCTATTTAGAAAGGCAATTTACTTACCCTCTGCTCTGGCGCTGCCTGTTCTTGTGGGGCCCAGGTGGCCATCGGTTCCAGGGAAAGCCCATCATCCCAAATCCTTTTCACTCCATCTTCACCTATGGAAACAAATTAACACAAAGCAGCACGTGTTGTACAGAGGAGAAAAGCAAAATATTCCATATACTAAAATAAATTATAATTTCTAGAAGCAGAGATTGGGAGTTGAAAAAATGGCCTCTATATAGTACACTTCTGTATTAGTCTAGAGATGGCTCTGTAAATGGTCTTTTTAAACTCATCTATGTGGAAGTGATTGGTAGCAAATCATATTCATGGATGAGGATAGAATATGTGGAAGCTTTGTTATTCCATCCTCCCAGCCCCTGACCAGTCACTTTCTCTATTAATATCCCTTCACTTTATTTTCTTCTCATAACACTTTGTCTCAAATTGAACTTTAGATTTTAAATATTTCTATTAGTGCTCCTCTACTATGAGAAGGGGGAGATCCACTGACTGATGTGTCTCTAGGGCCTAGAAGAATGCTGGCATGTGATAGTAGCCCAATAAGGATGAATGAAAGGATAATGTATCACTGTTGTTTTGTGGGCTCTTTTCCAGAGGAGATCAGGAGGTCCTTATGCCATGAGGGAACAGAATATTCTCCCAAACATAAAATCAACAAACATAGCCATGAAATTAAAACAATTATACAGAAATATGATGAACAAATAACAACAAATCAGATAACTTATACAAAATGATAAGTTTCTAGAGAAACAGAATACCAAAACTGACTCCAGAAGAAATAGAAAACCTTAACATACCTACAAGCAAATGAAGAGATTGAATTAATCATTTAGACACTTCCCAAAAGAAATGCGCTCAGACCCACATAACTTCACTGGTGAATTCTACCAAATGTTTATAAACAGCATCAATTCTTCACAAACTGTTCCAGAAAATACAAGAGGAGGAACACTTCCCAGCTTGTTCCATCAGGACCAGCATTACCTTTTGCACACCAAACCAAAGACATCACAAGAACACTACAGACCAATATCCCTTCCTCAATATAATGCAAAATTTCAACAAAATACTAGCAAACACTATTATAGTAGTCGATGTAAAAGGATTACACAGCAAAATAGCCATATTCTGGTAATTGTTCATCCCGCCACCACCGCTTCTGCACCATGGCCCCTGGTTTCTACTTAATAATTTAGAAGGGAAACCTATATTAAGTAAAACCAGAGTCAAAAGTATGCCTATGTACAGTTGGATAGAGCCACCTCTTTAAGAAGAAGAGAAAAGAAAGAAAAATAGAAACACAAAAGGATACCTGGTGGTCTCTAAAATTCCCTTTGATTTCCTGATATCCTTTTTGACCGGGTGGTCCCATCTCACTTTTGATGACCTGGCATTCCTGGTGATTCAGTTTCTCCAGGAAATCCTGATCTATCCAAGCCTGGAATTCCTGGTCTCCCTTTGGCCTCCGCTTTTACCTCTTCTTCTTCTGCCTGTGTATGAATAAATGAATGAATGAATGAATGAACCCGTTTTCCTACTAACTTCAGAAATATATATATTATTTTTAAGATGGAGTCTCCTCCGTCTTCCAGGCTGGATTATAGTGGTGCATCTCAGCTCACTGCAACCTCCGCCTCCCCTGGTTCTAGTGATTTCACCTCAGCCTCCCAAGTAGCTGGGACTACAGGCATGCACCATAATGCCTGGCTAATTTTTGTATTTTTAGTAGAGATGGGGTTTTGCCATGTTGGCCAGGCTGGTCTCCAACTCCTGACCTCAAGTGTTCCGCCCGCCTCGGACTCCCAAAGTGCTGGGATTACAGGCTGGCTCACCGCCACTCTTTAGAAATATTTTATGGCTGTAAATATTTAGCTTCTAGGATTCGGGTAACTGCACACCCTACACATGCATGCGTGTGTATGTATGTATGATTTAATGTCCAACCCAGAAAATTTCTGAGCTCCCTTCTGGCTCTAACATTCTTGCCCACTAATTCCAAGTGCAGTAATACAAGTGTGTCTATATCTATTTCTAGTCCTGCAGACACATTCTTGGGTCTGCACCTTATGAGTGTTGCTCTTCACTTGTAGCCTGCAGAAGACATACAGAGTTGTTCACATAGAAGCAAGCCACTGATGCCTCTGAAACAATAATAATGCCACTGTAATAGTTAAGGTCCTGGTCAAAAATTTATTTGAACATATAAGCAGTATGATAGACCACAGACATTAACTGATTTCTAAATTTTCCAGGAACAGTTCATCGGCATTCATATAGGGAGGATCCAAAAACATAAAGTAAGTTTTCCATCATCTGGAACATCTAGCCTGCATCATTTAGATTTATTTTCATGTTTCTTTTTATATTGTATGTAAAACAATCAACTACGTATTTTAGTTTATAAGTTTTTAAACTGGTATTGCATACATTTTACCCTATTTTTAATAGTAAGGATAAAATTTCACCACTTGAATATATTTATGAAAGTATTAAAGGTAAAATGTTCTTCTGAGAATTTACCATGTATATAAATATATGTAAACACACCAATCTCTGTCTTTCAGCACTCACATTTTTCTTGCATAAAAAGACACAAAAGCAACTCAATTATATTAACTTCAGGTTTTTCCTTTATAGGTGTGGTACACACAACTGTAAAAAGCAACAAACCATGACAGTAAGGTTTACACTTCTGAAGCATTTCATTGAACAGTATCAGGACTTGTTGCTGACAGTTCCCATGTTGCTAAAAGCAAAGCACAGAGCTATAGCCCCATGTCTCCTGCCCTTCTGGTGGCCAGTTTTGAGGCCCTCCTCCTACCTTGTTGCCCTTTCAACTATTTAAGCCCTTGGAAGTCCTTGGGTTCTGCTGGGGACCCCTTCTATGCACCTTCCTGGGGGTCCCTAGAGCCTCCTCAGGTGGTCCAGGCTGCCCTGGATCTCCTGCAAAAGAAAGCACAAGCATATACCCAGGTGCTAGAACTTAAGGTCTTGGTATTGTTGTACCACCTCATTCTTCTGTTAACTTTTTTTCCACCTAAATCAAATCTTATGGCTTATTCACCATTAATATGCCTTTTCTAGAGGGCACTCATTAAAAAAGAAGAAGGAAGAAGGAAAGAGGAAGAAAAGGTAGGCAGGTTCATTGATGGAAAATAATTAGTTCCACAGATTCTATTTCTTGAACTAGAAGTTTTATTTGAGAATTCCTTCATCCCTAGAACACCTTCACGCTCAGTTTGCTGCATTTTAGCAGAGCTCACAGTGGAGAAAAGTAATGACACTTCCCATATTGTACCTCGTGGTCCATCATTCTTTCATTTTGGAGTTCCAGGGAGACCTGGAAGTCCAGGGAGTCCAATTCTCCATGTTCCCCAGAATTGCCTCTTTCTCCTGAAAACCTGGTGCCCTGGTCCTCCAGGCATGGCTACTGCTGGTTCTCCTATAGCACAGAAATTATGTTATTACTATATAAAAGCTTCCAAATCTTCACTGATAATTGACTGGTCTCTGTTATGGAGGCTGTAAGTCCCTGTTGCACGCCACCAACATGCCATCAACTTTCCTTTTGAGCTCTTAGTTGCTAACTTTTCTATAAGATTATGTTTAATAATACTTCAGGATATGTAGCTCCACTTTTTCTGTAAAGACTGTGGGATTGTCTGTAAAGAGAAAATCTAAATGTTTTACTTTTGATAGTTTTTCCTCATAGCTAACCACATTTCTTTCTAGAGTTTGTCCCATTTTAAATTTGAGAAAATGGCAAAACCATTAAAGATGATATCAAGATGAAATTCGCATTCTGACACCTTATGTTTTCCTTTTTCTAAAATAGAAGATGATCCAGAGAAACATTAAAAAATTTAATCTTCATCATCTACAAAATATATTGATAATTTTACATCTAGAGTGCTCTGCCAGGTAGGTGCATACAAATTGCCAGTTATTGATCACCACTTCCTCTCTTCAGACAGTTTGAATTTTGCATTTTGTTCTGGAGTGTCTTCCAGGTAACCTTAGGTTTCCATTTTCCAGGACAACCCAGTGATCCTTTTGTACCTGAAAACCTTTGGTCTCTACAGAGAAAAACAATAAACATTGTTGTAGGGATTAATCTTATTGAAATATTCTTGAGCAGTAATCCTCTCTCTTATCTCAACCAGCTAGAGATGCTTTTATGAAAATTTTAAAATGATAATAAAACCAACTGATAAATTAGCAATTTTTTAAAAGTTCCAAACTAAATACATTGGTTCCCATTTGAAAAATAACTTTCTATTTTGTTGCTTTAGTAGAGCTTTATGATTTTGATTCAGCAATTCTTCAAACCACTGATGCTGGTTGACCATTTGACTTTGTCTTTGAAGCATTTTTATATTGCGTACAGGTATGGATTTATATATGGATATATTCATGGGCATGACCCAGATTAAGATACAGAGCTTGGCCAGGCATCATGGCTCACACCTGCAATCCCAGCACTTTGGGAGGCCAAGGTGGGTGGGATCACTCTTGAGATCGGGAGTTCGAGACCAGCCTGACCAACATGGAGAAACCCCATTCCTCTACTAAAAATACAAAACAAACAAAACAAACAAAACTAGCCAGGCATGGTGGCACATGCCTGTAATCCCAGCTACTCGGGAGGCTGAGGCAGTGAGAATTGCTTGAACCCGTGAGGCAGAGTTTGCGGTGAGCTGAGATAGGTGCCAATTGCACTCCAGCCTGGGCAACAAAAGTGAAACTGGCCTCTCAGTAAAAAAAAAAAAAAGATATAGAACTTTTTTCTCAGCACCCCAGGTAGCCTTTCTCAACAGGGGTTGCTTAAGAGAATTAAGTCCTAATGCCCTATAGCATCCATTGCATACAAGGATTAACTTTAAGTGCATTTATAGTAGGTGAATTGAGAAAGAGGTCAACACATTTTCTGTGTTCTCTGGTTCAGAAGAGGAAGCCATGGTGAAGCAAGGCTGCATTCAGAGAGTTTCTTCATACTCCTACTTGGCTAATATTTAATTTGCAGTTAGTTCATGGAATTCATTAGGTTCAACTGTGAAATTGTAAATCTCCCACTTTCAAGGAGCTCTTGGGCCAGTCTTGGTTCCCGGGGTCACCAGTCTTCTTCCAGAGAGTCAATGGGCCTCCAGAGTTACAAAGTAGGATGTAATTTATTAACTAGGTCCAAGAAGAATGAAGTACAATGAGCCAGGCTCCCTTACTTCACAGATCATTAGGAAGAAAACCAAGAAATTGACTCAAAGCCATTCTTGAGACTCCATGAGAAATGAGATTATGTTTTCCATTTCAAATACTCATAAATTGAAATCAATATTCTCATATTTGGGCAAAATCAATGTATAATAAACACTGATAACATACTAATCCGAGCTGAAACACCAAAACATGGATGCTATTTTTGACAAACATTTTAAATAATATTGTAACAAACATGAAATTGTCATAAACTTGCAGTTCTATGTGAGAACTAGGACTCAGGTTACTTCATATGCCATCCTGGACAGGACTTTCATGTACTTGCTCAGTGGGCAGGCTATGTCATTGTGTGAGCTCTCAGCATCTAGATTTTTGAGTGTTTCCTCTTGAGGGGAACAGCATTTTTTTTCCCAAAGGAAAATAACTTCCATAATTTATTTTGAGTGTATGTGTAAAGAGAAATCAGCTATTTGTGATTTAATAGTTCCTTTCTTATGTTGAAATGATACATGTAAAAGATGTAGGCATTTATTGAGAAGTATCAAAAATGTTTTAAAATCCAACAATCAAGATTCACTATTACCATTTTGCGAATTTCTTCTAGTTGTTTCTGTGTTTTAAAATGCAACTCGAAATGAAATTGCATATATCAATGTAAATTCTGCTTTTTCACCTAACATTATTATAAGATATTTTCCATTTATGGCTCTTGAAAACATTTTTTTTTTTGAGACAGTCTTTATGCCTCAGCCTCCCAAGCGTAGTTGGGATTACAGACACACGGGCAATCAATAACTGCTACTGTTTGTATTTTAGAAGAGATGGTTTCACCATGTTGGCTGAAGCTGGAGCCCTCAAACTCCTGACTCAAGTGATTCGCCCATCTCAGCCTCCCAAACTGGTGGGATTACAGGTGTGAGCCACTGCATCTGGCCAGCATTTTAAAGAGTATTATGGATATTTCCTATTTTACTCAGTTTATACCTTATATCCTATTTTTAAGGGAAGTTCCTTTTTTTATATTGCATTTACTCATTTTATTTATACATGTACATCTTCTAAATATCCACAATGAACTTTAAGTTCTAAAAATTTTAAATCTCACTTAGGTCCAGGAGGCCCAGGAAATCCACTCCTGGAATTCCTGTCTTCACCATCAGGTCTCCTGGAAGACCAGGATCTCCACATTTCCCCATGGATCCAGGGATACTTAAAAACAAACACATGATATGCATTCCCCACATCAGCAACTTTCCTTCATCTTGTTTTTAAAGAAAAATGTCTAAGTTCTCTGTGTCAATTCCATCCCTTCTGCACAATTAAGATTTTTTTGGAGACGTGAGTCTCGCCTGTCTTCAGGCTGGGAGTGCAGTGGCATGACTTCGCTCACTGCAAAGCTCCTATCTCCCAGGTTCACACCATTCTCCTGCCTTAGCCTCCTCCCGAGTAGCTGGGACTACAGGCCTCACCACCAGGTCTCGGGCACTTTTTGTATTTTTAGTAGAGACAGGGTTTCATCGTTGGCCAGGATGGTCTGACCCCCGACCTCATGGATCTGCCTGCCTCGCCTCCCAAAGTGCTAGGATTACAGGCACAAGCCACTGCGCCAGGCCACTAAAAAATTTTTAACACAACCCCAATCATATGCTCCCTCCTGTCCCTATCCAATGACTAATCTTTTAGAACTGCAAAGAATTTTGTCAATATAATTTAATTCCTAACAGGAAATATTTTCTAGATGTCTTGAACTATGTGTCTCCCTCCATGCATGCAAAACCTCAGTTTTAGATCACGCTGGCAAAGACATTCCGCTTTCAAATGAAGATGCTATGGAAAATATCTCATCGACTGCCAGGCAAACATCACTTGCCCCCACCAAAACTCCATATGTTGCTTTTCTGCTCTGTACCTCCTTAAGTAGTTACATCGCTCCTCCTCTGAATCTTTATATTAGAAGCACCAGTGAGAATAACTTGATAACCTCATGAGAACTACAGCAAGTCCCCCAGCCTGCTTAAGCTTATCAGATAAGACACTGCCCTGTGCTCTCTTTTGGAGCCAATAAATACATTTTTCCTTATAATGAGGACAAAGTATTTTACAAGAGAGTCAGGGTATTGTGTGTGTCTGATGCACCAGATTTGGCAGAGGGTACTTACCAGGTGGACCTTGGAGGCCAGGATGGCCAGGGGCCCTGAGGTCCTGGTGGCCTGGAACTGGTGTGTTGAAACACTGAGTTCTCCCCTAGGCCTTAAGGAAATTTGTGGTCATAAGATTGGGGTATATAATGAAGCTTGCCCTTAGATGATAGGGAAAATATGATTATAAAGGCTTTATAAACATATCCTGCTGAAAATAAAAATAACCTCTGTTTTCACAGGCTTCAAAACTAGCTTTGGCATGACCAGCCCAGAAGCTTTATTGAATCAACAATATTTATAAGTTTAGACAATTGTCTAAACTTTGTTTCAACCTGCTTCCTGTTTAATTTGAGATAACTCTCGACAGATGATAGTCCTAACTTTACTCTTACATTAGGATTCGGTGACAAGTTCTGTTTAGAAATAACTCCAAGAACAGTTAGTTGCATTTATTTCACATTGAAAATCAGATTTGCTCACTTCAAAGAATGTGTTTATGTAAATTACTTAAGCTCTGGTAGCTGAAGCTGCACTTTTTTTTTTTTCTGTACCACAGCCTGGACCTTTGCTGGTTCATTGAAAGAGCCTATTCCAAAAAATTGATAATATGGGATTAAGTTTAAACTTTGTGAATACTGATAGGATAATTTTACTTATTGGGTGGTTAGCTCACAGGAAGGCTATTGAACAAAACAGTAAGCCTTTGATATGGGCAAGGCTGACGTGGGTTTGTGAACTCTGACACTTTTCTTAACCTTCTTGATAAGTTCCTCATCTGTCGCGAGGGGAAAGAATGCCTTACCCAGTGATATGACACGAGATAATATTCCTGACTCACAGTGGCAAACATTAAAAACATGTTTAGTGATAGTGTTGTCCATATGGTCATTTCTTATAGAAAAAATAGGTTTACAGTATGATAAATAATTTTGATAATAATATATATTTTATGACAATGGAGTTCCTAGTAAAGATTCACACTTAGAAATAACAGAAGAGGTCGGATGTGGTGGTTCACACCTGTAATCCCAGCACTGGGAGACCAAGGTGGGTGGATCATTTGGAGGTCAGGAGTTCAAGACCAGCCTGGCCAACATAGTAAAAACCCCGTCTCTACTAAAAATATAAAAATTAATCAGGCTGCGGGTGGTGTGTGCCTGTAATCCCAGCTACTCAGAGGCTGAGGTAACGAGAATCCCTTGAATCCCCGGGAGGCAGGTTGCGAAAGTGCCGAGATCACGCCTGCACTCCAGCCTCGTGGCAGCAAGACTCATCTCAAAACAACAACAACAAACAACAACAAATGTCAACAGCATTTGGTGATGGATTAGAACAGAGCTAAATAAACTTTTGCTGTAAAGGGCCAGATAGTAAGAAATTTAGGCTTCAGGATTCAAGTCTACTCAACTACTCTCAATTCTGCCATTGTAGCATGTGCTGCCAGAGACAGTACATACAGGGAGTGCAGCTGTGTTCCAGAAAAACTCCTATATATGGATACTCTAATTCGAATTTCATATAATTTTCTATGTATCACAAAGTATCATTGAACATTTTTTCAATCATTTGAAATGAAACCATTCTAGCTTGGAGGATCATATTAAAACGAGGCAGTGGGCTGGACTTGGACTGTAGTCCACCACTGCTGGGGTACCTGATTAGAACAGCAGCCTCCTTCCTGCCAGGCATGTTCATGCCTGTAATCCTAGCACTTTGGGAGGCTGAGGCAGGTGGATCACCCTGAGGTCAGGAGTTCAAGACCAACCTTGGCCAACATGGTGAAACCCCCTGCCCCTCTACTAAAAATGCTACAAAAAATTAGTCTGGCATGGTGGTGCAGTTGCCTGTAATCCCAGCTACTTTGGGAGGATGAGACAGGAGAATACACCTCTGATCCTGGGAGTATGAGGCTGCAGTGAGCCAAGATCACGCCGTTGCCCTCCAGCCTGGGCGACAGAGCAAGACTCCATCCCAGAAAAAAACAAAACAAAAAACAAAAAAACCCAGCAGCCTCCAAATTAAGGTGCAGATAAACATAAATATTTGTTTATTTAATATATAGAGAAAGTCATAAAATAAGATTTACATACATGTGGACAGAAATGATGCATACATTTATAACATATAATGTAAGGTTGTGCACTCAAAAAAAGTTTTACTGATGAGGGAAGACACTATAAATGATTTAGGAGTATTTACGGGTCTCACCCTTAAAGTGATTTTGTTTGTCTTGTTTATTTTATTTATTTATTTATTTATTTATTTATTTTTTTCTTTTTTTAAATTCTATTTATTATACTTTTAGGTTTTAGGGTACATGTGCACAATGCAGGTTTAGAAATACATATATCCATGTGCCATGTTGATTTCCTGTACCCATTAACTCGCCATTTAGCATTAGGTATATCTCTAATGCTGTCCTCCCCCTCCCCCCACCCCACAACAGTCCCCGAATGTGATGTTCCTTTCCCAGTCCATGGTGCTCCCTTATTGTTCAATTCCCACCTATGAGTGAGAACATGCGGTGTTTGGTTTTTGTCCTTTACATAGTTTACTGGATTAAGAAATGTGGGCATATATACACCATGGAATACTATGCAGCCATAAAAAATGATGAGTTCTGCGGTCCTTTGTAGGACATGGATGAAATTATTTATTTATTTTTGAGACAGTGTCTCAGTCTGTTGCCCAGGCTGGAGTGCAGTAGCATGATCTCGCTCACCGCATCTCCACCTTCCAGGTTCAAGCGACTCTCCTACCTCAGCCTCCAAGTAGCTGGGACTGTGGTATGTGCCACCATGCTCAGCTAATTTTGTATTTTTAGTAGAGATGGGGATTCTATGCTGACCAGGCTGGTCTTGAACTCCTGACTCCTCAAGTGATCTGCCCGGCCTTTGGCCTCCCAAAGTGCTGAGATTACAGGTGTGAGTCACTGTGCCCAGCCTAAAAGTGATTTTAGAAGTAAAACATGACCATGGTGGCATTATTTGCTCAAAACTGTCAGTACCATGTTGAATTTGACCTTCAGCCACACCCTGGAATCCAGAACTACGCCAGTATATGTATATCCCAAAAGTTACCTGGACTTTTAAACTATTATCAGATCAGTTTCCTTTATTTGTCTTAGATATTTTAAAGTTTTATTTGTAACCTGCCTATTGAGTTATGGATCAAAATCAACAATTTGTGGTTGGGCACAGTGGCTCACTGTAATGCTAGCACTTCGGGAGGTTGAAGCAAGGATTGTTTGGGGTTGGGAGTTGGAGACCAGCCTGGACAATGAAGCAAAGATCCGTCCTCTACAAAAATAAAAAATAAAATTATAAATTAGCTGGTCGTGGTGACACATGCCTATACCCACAGCTACTCAGGAGACCAGGCGGAGGATCTATTAAGCCCATAGTTTGAGGATGCAGCAAACTATACTCATGTCACTGCACTCCAGCCTGGCAACAGAGTGAGACCCCTGTCTCTAAAACACAAAACAAATTTAAAATAATGCTTAGATCTATTCATTTCATATATATATATATGTAATAGATATAGAATATGCTAGAAATTTTCAGTTGAATTGCCCAGTAATGGAGCAGAAAATGAGTTTCTTCTGTAAATATTACCCTGCTACACTTTTCCATCTGTGAGTTCTAATATTGTCTCTATCTAAGTAGAAGCAAGTTTCTTGCATTTTCCTTAGTCTTGAGAAACTTTGTATAGCTCTAGCCATCAACCCACTCCATCGGAAAACAGGACTGGAAAGAAAATCCAACCAACCAAGCTCGGTGGGTCCAGGGCTCCAGGAACTCCTGCCCTGAGGACCAGGTTCTCCTGGGGTCCGTGAGCCAGGTCCAGCTGGTCCTGCAGGTCCTGGGGACCCAGGGAGCCAGGATCCCCTGAGTGACCTGGTCCCCTCACCACTCAGAGCCTGTGACAACAGAACTGTTTGAATCGCTTCTCATTCCAGTATCTTCTTACAACAGGTTAATCATCCTCTAAAATATGAATACTATGCTGTTGTCATTAAGATCTTAAATTAAAAGCATTTGGCATTTGATGAGAATTATTACTTTTTAAATAAGAGCACTGCAAAGCCATTTTTGTGTCCTTTGGAGTTAGGGCAACATTTTTGAACTTGAACCAAGTCTTCGGAGTCCCAATTTTGAGATAAGCCTTTACAATGACTTAGCTCCCATATGGTATTACTACTAAAACTATGTTCAAATTGACCAATAGTTCAAATGACTTTTAGCGGTGCTGGCTCCATATAATGTTAACATTTGAAATAAAATGAGCACAGCAAACCTTTATTTGTGGTTTCACCCAGGTATTTTCATGACAAAGGGGATTTCCCACTTCCATTTTCTCTCATAAACTGTCTAGTTTTAAATCTTCATATGCTATAACCTTGAAAAATGATTCGTAGATTTTAAAAGAAATTGAATTTGACAAACTAATTTAAGCCCTTCTTTCCCAACATGGCCCTCTGGAAAATAAATTTGACTCAATTTCTTTGTTCAATATCATCAGATGGCTAAGTGGTCTGTCTCCTTTTTAATGACAGGGTGTAAGACTCAAGAAATCACTTCCACCTTGATTTTTCTCTCATTTACTTCATGGAGCATCTTCACCAGAACTTATAAAGAAAAAATTAGTGAGATGCAAGTAGGGACATCACACAAATTCTCTTAATACTAGACCATCAGAATTTCCCCACCGTCACTTTATAAGCATAACCACCACAAAGTGAACAGCCTGGGACTTGGCCAAGGCAGGATCTGAGAACCGTTGGCACCATAGATGCTGCCAGCCAAAAAGGGTTTTGTAGTCAGAAGCATTTAGAAAGACCAGATAGCTTATCTTCATGTGGAAGACTCCTACAGTTCACATATTCTGATATTAAAGGGTCTGTAAATGAATCTTTAAATTTTGTTTTCACTGTTTCTCCAAACCTCTTCGGAGGTAAGATTTGTTTTATTGGATAACACGGTTAGTCTCTGGGAGAAACTAGTATTTCATAGAATAGTTTGGGCAGCATCCCTGCAAACCTCTTGTAAATACATTATGATGACATTTTAAAATAAATCTTAGGGCTGGCGCAGTGGCTTACACCTGTAATCCCAGCACTTTGGGAGGCCGAGGGCAGGCGGATCACCCGAGGTTAGGGAGTTTGACCAGCCGGGCCAACATGTTAAAACCCTGTCTTTACTGAAAATACAAAATTAGCTGGGTGTGGTGGCACATGCCCAATCCCAGCTACTCAGAGGCTGAGGTGGGAGAACGCTGAACCCGAGATGGAGGTTGCAGTGAGCCGAGATTGCACCATTGCACTCCAGCCTGGGCAACAAGAGTAAAACCTCCGCCTCAAAAAAAAAAGAAATCTTGGTGATATTATACAAGCTAAATATATGTGAGTAATTCTCTCATGAAAAGGGATTAAATTCATAAAATTAAGTAGCACAAAACATTTAATCTCTTTTATTTGACTACCATACCTCTAAATATGCTGTCTTCTTTTATGCATTTATTTTTATTTAAAAATGGACATTATTCCCAAAAATATTTACTACACTTTCCCCACCATACATCATTTTCTGAACTTTTCCACACAGACTCACTGATACTAAATATGGAACTGTAATTTGTGTATGAGATGGGGGTCATCATCAATGTAGAATTTTGATTGGCTAAAAAATCAATTGAATGCTACCTATTTATTTTGTCAAAATACTCATAACTCTTTTGCTGGGTTATTTTTGTTGACCAATTCGTTTTTATTAAATATTTTCCAGCAATTAAACTAAGGTACCAGGACAAGTATTAGACATTCCTGGCTTTCACTTTACAAAACACACATAAATCTAGATACTTTTTAAGGGTATAAACAAAGTCAGAGCCTGTGTGACAGTTCAATAAACAATTGGAGAAAATTTTCTTTAAGAATAGATTACATACATATTGACCTCTTTGAGATCCTTTTATTCTGAGATTCAGTTCAGAATCTGAGGTTTTGTTTTGTTTTGTTTTGTTTGAGCGGAGTCTCTCTTTGTCTGAGCTGGAGTACGGTGGCAATCTCAGCTCACTGCAACCTCCGCCTCCCAGGTCCAAGCAATTCTCCTGCCTCAGCCTCCTGAGGTAGCTGGGACTACGGGCACGTGCCTGCGCCTAGCTAATTTTTGTATGTTTCTTTAGTAGAGATGGGGTTTCACCATGTTGGCCAGGATGGTCCGATCTGTTGACCTTGTGATTTGCCTGCCTCGGCCTCCCAAAGTGCTGGGATTACAGGCGTGAGCCACTTTCTTAGCCAGAATCTAGGTTTAACCAGATTTGCCATTATAAGATGAAATGAAACCAAAACCACCAGTCAATATCTGTAGCAGTGTTATTGTTGGGGAGCGTGCATGTTTGTTTGAGCTTATTTATATATACAAGCTGTTTAGCTTAATATTTAAATTGAAAATTTTTAGTATTTTCAGAATGCTTTTAGATACTTTG
>JAKGGE010002012.1:0-16319 GCA_023748175.1 Hoolock leuconedys
TTCATTTTTATTAAATATTTTCCAGCAATTAAACTAAAGGGGTACCAGGACAGAGTAGACATTCTGAGCTTTCACTTTACAAAAGCTACACATAAATCTAGATACTTTTTAAGGGTATAAACAAAGTCAGAGCCTGTGTGACAGTTCAATAAACAATTGGAGAAAATTTTTCTTTAAGAATAGATTACATACATATTGACCTCTTTGAGATCCTTATTCTGAGATTCAGTTCAGAATCTGAGGTTTTGTTTTGTTTTGTTTTGTTTTGTTTTGTTTTGTTTTGTTTTGTTTTGTTTTGTTTTGTTTTGTTTTGTTTTGTTTTGTTTTGTTTTGTTTTGTTTTGTTTTGTTTTGTTTTGTTTTGTTTTGTTTTGTTTTGTTTTGTTTTGTTTTGTTTTGTTTTGTTTTGTTTTGTTTTGTTTTGTTTTGTTTTGTTTTGTTTTGTTTTGTTTTGTTTTGTTTTGTTTTGTTTTGTTTTGTTTTGTTTTGTTTTGTTTTGTTTTGTTTTGTTTTGTTTTGTTTTGTTTTGTTTTGTTTTGTTTTGTTTTGTTTTGTTTTGTTTTGTTTTGTTTTGTTTTGTTTTGTTTTGTTTTGTTTTGTTTTGTTTTGTTTTGTTTTGTTTTGTTTTGTTTTGTTTTGTTTTGTTTTGTTTTGTTTTGTTTTGTTTTGTTTTGTTTTGTTTTGTTTTGTTTTGTTTTGTTTTGTTTTGTTTTGTTTTGTTTTGTTTTGTTTTGTTTTGTTTTGTTTTGTTTTGTTTTGTTTTGTTTTGTTTTGTTTTGTTTTGTTTTGTTTTGTTTTGTTTTGTTTTGTTTTGTTTTGTTTTGTTTTGTTTTGTTTTGTTTTGTTTTGTTTTGTTTTGTTTTGTTTTGTTTTGTTTTGTTTGGTAATGATCTGATAGAAGACAATTGCCAAAGATCAATGAAATACATTTTAAATTAAACTTCTTCAAGATAATATTCATATTAATCCTTCTTTAATTGCTGAATGAGGAATAATTGTTCATTGACCCTTCAAACCCTAAAACTTAATCAGCTCACTGGTGTGGATGAATGGATATTTGTCCAGATGAGAATGCTTATGGTCTACTTCAAGGGGTTCATAATAGTAAAAATGGCCTTTTCTTCCATCAGAAGCTTCATCCTGGATCTTTTCATCCTTGTTTTTCTACTAGCTCTCCTTCTCCAAATACACTGACTTGGAACCCCAGTTTCAGTGGTGGACTGCATGGATTTGATTCTAAGCTATGCTATAATGAGAAAGTAGCTCTAACCCTGTAATATAGAAATCATCATCAGACAATATACAGACAGGGGCCAGTTAGTTCACGATAATAATAGGTGAAAAGGAAGAGTATGTGGATATAGACATGGGAAAGTGAGTTTAAATTGTTTCAGGAGTCTGTGGAAGTTGTCTTTGGGTGATGCAATGTTCTCAGGGAAGCACAACCAAAAAGAGAATGAGGATTTCTGGGGAAGTGTTAGGGATTAGAGACAGGATAAGATACAAAACTAAGTAAATTAGAGGGTGAATAGATTGGAACATATGTAGTATGACTGATTGATAGGCGGCACTGAGATTCTCAGTTTCAAGTGGGATATTTTTCAAATTGCTCCATATAGCTAGTTGCTCAAATATATGTGAGGATTTGGTGTAAATTTGGATCTAACCAGGGTTATTTTCCTGGTTAGATTCAGCAAAGTGAAAGAGAAACAAGGAAGTTGAAGTTTCCTGGGAATGGTTGGCCATGGAATTTAGGCAGGAGAACAGGCAATAGAGTACACATCAAGGAGGTAAGGGTCATTGTGAATATGATAAAATAATAGTTTGGAGGTCTCAGAGAGATTGAAAAATTTTATGTCAGTATATGAAAGGGAATGATTAAAGGAGGAGCTCAGAGAATGGGATGAATGAAATTGTGACTACAGAGAAGTTGCTATTATAAGTAATGACAATGCTTCACTCAGTCCTTCTGGAAGTGTGGTCCCTGTGCTAGCAGCATCAGCATCACCTGGGAACTTACTAGAACTGCAAATTCTCAGGTTACACCCCCAGATCTACCAAATCTGAAATTCCAATAGCAGGTCTCAGCAATCTCTTATTTTAACACAACTGTAGGCAATTTTGAGGCACACAGTAGTTAGCACAACTGGTCTAGGGTATGTCCTATTTGGTCTTCCTCCCCAGTTCACTGTACAGAGCCCCTAAAACTTGAAATTTCCTGATAGAGATGAGAGGACCATCCTTTACTAGTCATAAGTCCCTTTTAGCCATACCTGAGTTTATGCTATTGACATGACATGAGTGGTGGCTGGAGACCCGTAGAGCTTCAGGGTGGGTGCTGGACACCAGAAAGATGAAGGCCTAACTAGATGGTTGAAACTGTCGGCCCTCTTTGTGCCCCTTTTCACCATACCTGGCCCTATGTGTCTCTTCTATTTGACTGTTCCTGATTTGTATCAGACAGTAACTGTAAGCAAAGTGCTTTCTTGGGTTCTGTGAGCCGTCTTAGCAAATTATAGAACCTGGGGAAGGAATCCATGGAAGTCCTAATTTATAGCCAGTTGGTCAGGAGTATGGGAGGCCCACAACTCGTCTCTAACGGTGGAGGGGGGCAGTCTTGTGGGCCTGAACCCTGAACTTGTGGGATCTGATGCTATCTCCAGATAGACAGTCTCAGGATTGAATTGAATTGTAGGACACCAGTTGGTGTCCTGAGAGTTGAAGAATTGATTGGGGTGAGACTAAATCCACAAATTTGATCTCAGAAGTTTGAGTAGAAGCAATTCTATTGGAAAACATTGTCATTAGATCAAAGGTGTTCATAGAACCGAGAGATCAAGATGACAAAGAGTCATCTGTGATGACACATTGTTGACATAAACTAGAATTGAGACAAGAGTATGTCAAAGAGAGTTACATTGAGCCAGGGATAAAAATAGTCAATCAATTGATTGATTAGAATTTAGTAAATGCTATTTTTTAAAAAATTAATCTTTACTTAATTAATGGAGATAATTATCTCCATTTTGACTTTAAATTTGTAACTAAAAAATTGCTATTTTATCTATTTCTCATAAATGGAAATTGAAAAACAATAGCAAAATGCTTCAACAGAAAATCTGCCCTTTTTATTCCCAAGAGGAAGAATGGCCAACTACCTTAAGCACAAAGTTAGAAAAACTTTCATAATTTTTTAAGTTGCCATATTTTATAGCTTTGAACAAGTTGAATTGTTAACTAGACTGCCCAGGGAATCGAGCCATCTAATATAATCTCCTTACTATTTAGATAAGATCTTTGTTGTTGAAAATCTTAATATTTTTTAACAATCTTGTTTTCAGAGACTGATATTAATGATTTGTGAAACTCATTAAATGCAGTTGTGCATCTGATTTGAAAATCATGAGGGAGATTTTTGGTCAGATATGCATAGCAAATCTATGTCACTAGACATATATCCCTACTACCCATGTCACAACCTTTATGTCTACTCTTGAATTGAGCTTTTGCTACATGTTTTATTTTTGAGGTTTAAGAATCATTCATTTATCTGATGGAAAATTGTGTTTCTCTTGTTAGAATAGAGCCCAATTTATCTTTTCTATCTTTCATGGAGACATGAAAGGATGTGAATTTGGAATCAGACAAACCTGAGTTCCACCACGCTTTCTTCTTCTTGCAAGCCATGAAATCCACAGTGGGTTAGTGGACATTACAAAACCTCTGGTCCCACCTTCTTAAGATGGAAAAGATAATACTAATTGAAAGAATGAATGTGATAATGAGAAGAAATGGTATCAATAAAGTTTCTGGAACACAGTAAGTTCTAACAAATGCTAGTTCTTTTCTTTCATTTTTCAAAATCTAAATAGAAGCCAGTTGGTAATTCCAAGATAGTAGTATGAAGACAAAAAGTTTGTTAATTGACCTTCAACCACTGAGACCTTACCTTATAGGAAGCAAAATGAACAAATATTTTCTCCCTTCTACAACTGTACACCCTCTGAGACAGAGAGACAGTGTTCCAATCAAGACAGTGACAGTATTCTGTGCACACATAGGAAGGGAAGAAGAATAAGAGTGAACCTTTAAAAAGACAATTTTAGATTGTGTTTTATTATCAGGCACTCTATTTTTATTGGCAATAACATTTTTTAGAGCTTACGGCATACAAAATAGACCTTAAATGGACTCAGTGCTGAGAAATTTTTATAAGGGTGCTTCATTTTCTTCTATGGTAAATCTAGGGACCAATAAAATAGCTTTGATAATTCACTTATTACATTCTTTCCTAACTAAACTATTTACATTATAAACTTTGTCAATATGCTATGCTTTTGCATTAATAATTCTCATGTGTCTCATTTGTGAATACATGAAAACTAGTTGTACAATAAGGAAAATGTAATTTTGAAACATCTTCAAAAACAGTTGCATAATTTAACAAATGTTTATAAATTTTCATCCTTACCCTAAAAGCATAGATATCCTAAATGTGATTGAAGGTAAAATGATTTCTTTCAAGAACTGGATTTCTCACCATGAGTTATTTTATCTCCAAACAAACTGTAGTAGTGTTATACAGTGGTTAAAAAATCACTTAAAGTGAGAATAAAGATACAGCTTATTAACTCTTCATTTTGTGGATGAGACCTGAAAAATTAGACCTTTCTTCTAGAGACAAGTTGGGGTTAGTTGTGTATATAGAGTGTGAATAGTGTCCATATTTTACTCTCATTATTTAAACAGAAACATGCAATTTGCACTTCAAAAACCTATTACAAATTAGCTGTGTCATTTGTAAGTGTCAAAATTACCTCATTAATGATCACATAGGCTTTTGGCTCATTGTAATGAGATGTTCCTATCAACCAAAGTTGAAAGACAAAGAGTTTGGAGTCTTTAATTCTTGGTAAAATAGTAGTTCTATTTAGGGCTATATTTGCAAAATACTATTTCTACTCAAGCATATTTTTATTTACAAGGTACTTCACAAGTGTTGACCACAGAGATGTTTCTACCTAGCAGAAGTAATTATAGTTACATATAGCTGTCTAGGAATATCTTAAACATGGGGATTAAAATAGCTTTCAAGAACAAGAAGAAATGTTATACCAGGCATTTTTGTACCTAGTGCTCTATTTCGGTGCGATATTTGTGGCAATTAAAAAACATAAATGGCTTGGATATATAGCTAAGATATCAAAGG
Source organism: Hoolock leuconedys (assembly GCA_023748175.1). Taxonomy (NCBI): domain Eukaryota; kingdom Metazoa; phylum Chordata; class Mammalia; order Primates; family Hylobatidae; genus Hoolock; species Hoolock leuconedys. The sequence goes on from JAKGGE010002012.1 coordinate 5,209, forward strand.
AAAAATATGCAAAGGCATGATTATTTTATAAATATGCCACATATGTGAATTGAGGTACAAAACCTCCAAGTTTAAAATTGTCTTTGTTTGTTTGTTTGTTTGTTTGTTTGTTTGTTTGTTTGTTTGTTTGTTTGTTTGTTTGTTTGTTTGTTTGTTTGTTTGTTTGTTTGTTTGTTTGTTTTGTTTGTTTGTTTGTTTTGAGACGCAGTGTCACTGTAGCCCAGGTTGGAAGTGGCACGATCTCTGCTCACTGCAGGCTCCACCTCCCGGGTTCACCCCATTCTCCTGCCTCAGCCTCCCAAGTAGCTGGAACTACAGGCGCCGCCACCACGCCCGGCTAATTTTTTGTATTTTTAGTGGAGACGGGGTTTCACCGTGTTAGCCAGGATGGTCTCGATCTCCTGACCTCGTGATCCACCCGCCTGGGCCTCCCAAAGTGCTGGGATTACAGGCGTGAGCCACCGCACCCGCCCTAAAATTGTCTTTTTAAAAAAGAAATCAAAACAGACAAGTGGGCAATGAGTTATGGATACTATTATAGGGTACCCCGATAACCTAGTAACAAGAAGACTTTTGGTACCGAAAATTCCAATTAACCACATGCCTCCATTAAGGCCATGGTCACTGCCAATATTTACTCGCAAAGGCTGGAGCTAGAGTTATATGGAATTCCATAGGTATCTAAACCATAGATTTATCAATTATCACTTAAACACAACTTGGAGGACACTCTCCAGAATTTTAGGGCTTGGCCTTATTCTGGAGAAACATACACTGGAATAGGCAGTTGGATTTTAAATTCAATCTTAAATCTCTTGAAAATGATGCATTTTTTTCTGAGAGATGAGAAATTGTTCAACTCTCTTGGCTTATTTTAGATTTGATATTATACAGCTCGAACACCATGGAGATTTACTAATCTAAATGAACACATACCAAATTAGTCTTTGCTCCAGTCTTAAAATCTGAGATTAATTCTGGCAGCTGAAGAAATTTTCCAGGGTTAGGAGTATGCTTCAATGCTGGTGACCAGTACTACTTTCTGGTAAACTATAGATGACATGTGCCCTTTCACTGCCTAAACTCACTTTGTAGAACACCGTTAAATGAAAATCATCACCAGCACTTTGGGAGGCTACGACGGGCAGATCATTGGAGGTCAGGAGTTTGAGACCAGCCTGGCCAACACGATGAAACCCCATCTCTACTGAAAATACAAAAACTTATCCAGGCATGGTGGGATGCACCTGTAATCCCAGCTACTTGGGAGGCTGAGGCAGGAGAATCGCCTGAACCCAGGATGTGAAGGTTGCAGTGAACAGAGATGTTGCCATTGCACTCCAGCCCTGGGCAACAGAGCAAGACTTCATCTCAAAAAAAAGGAAAAAAAAAAAAAAAAAAAAAAAAAAATAATAAAATTTAAAAAAAAAAAAAAAAAAAAAAAAAAAAAAAAAAAAAAAAAAAAAAAAAAAAAAAAAAAAAAAAAAAAAAAAAAAAAAAAAAAAAAAAAAAAAAAAAAAAAAAAAAAAAAAAAAAAAAAAAAAAAAAAAAAAAAAAAAAAAAAAAAAAAAAAAAAAAAAAAAAAAAAAAAAAAAAAAAAAAAAAAAAAAAAAAAAAAAAAAAAAAAAAAAAAAAAAAAAAAAAAAAAAAAAAAAAAAAAAAAAAAAAAAAAAAAAAAAAAAAAAAAAAAAAAAAAAAAAAAAAAAAAAAAAAAAAAAAAAAAAAAAAAAAAAAAAAAAAAAAAAAAAAAAAAAAAAAAAAAAAAAAAAAAAAAAAAAAAAAAAAAAAAAAAAAAAAAAAAAAAAAAAAAAAAAAAAAAAAAAAAAAAAAAAAAAAAAAAAAAAATTAAAAAAAAAAAAAAAAAAAAAAAACCTCAGCTTCCCAAAGTGCTGGCATTACAGGCATAAGCCACCATGCTCGGCCTGATTCTGTTTTTTAACACAATTCTAATTACTTCTCTTTTAATTTTTCAAAGTCATAGGTTTTTAATCTGGGAAACCTTTGAGAAAGCATCCAGATACATTTATAAATAGAAAAATAAATTCAGATACATAGAATTAAGTTTATGATTAACTAGTGGGTGGCAACTGAAAAATTTCCAAGTTCCATAAACTGAAGTGAAAGGATCACTTTCCTGAAAATATTACAAGGCTTGATAATTACCTGGATTGTACTAAAACCTACACAATCTAGTATATTCTATAGCAGCAATTCATAAAGACAGTTTCACTTACCATGTAGAATTTATACCTACACTGAATTCAAGGAATGCATTACTGGTTATTGGAGTAGGACAATAAACTCCCAGCAGAACATATTTGCATGAATGCCTATTAAACTATTATCGATGTAGAAATTAAACAATATATTCAGCTATTCAGCCCCAGATGTGTGAGAGACAGAGAAAAACTTCAAAAGAGTTCAGCTACCAAATCCCTTCCTCAATAGCTCTTTGAGTCTCAAGACAGCTTCTACCACACACAGCCTCAGAGTCTTATGGTCCAAACAACATTCGACTGCAGCTCTAAAGTAAGCAAACATTTGAAAAGAAACAATCAAAGATCTATGCGTGTAGTTACGGTCAAGGAGGTCCACCTGCTGGTGGGTGACCATGCAAGGATAGGGACTAAGCCAAATGACGGCTTTACCAAAACGGAAACAAGAGAAGCCATCGGAAGCAGAGTCCAGGTTATAACAGGAGCCCAGGCACTTGATGTGGGAACCCTACTTGTCTCATTTAGCAGCTAGAGCTTTAACGTCCTATGAGGCAGAGCTAATGCCCTTCATTATTATTTATTTTTTGTAATTGACTGCATAGTTTAGAACTATGCCTTGAATTTAATATCTATCTGTTGAATAAATGAATTAATAATGATGAAAATCTGTCCACAGGTTATGTGCAGTACTGAAGAGCGACTTCAGCTATTGAAGTGTCTATCAGAATTCTTACTCTCTAAAAAGCCTCTGGTTAATTACTGACATAGGTTGCTGACAATTTCACTCTCACAATGTAGGGGAAGCAGGAATATTATCTGGCCTCTTGGCTCCTCTTCCTTTGCCTTCCACAGCTCTCTCTGCTGGTTCACAGAGGCACACTTTGGTGGCTCTCAGTTCATTTTGCAATTCTGCTAGAATCTCGTTCCATCCTCAATTGTAACCAGCTTGTTCTCCACCCAACGCTTATTTATGGAGGGACAGATAGCAAGAAGAAATCGCACTCTGGAATACAAAGTGGGAAGACACACCCCTTGGCCAGAATGCCTGCCTCCTATGTTCATGATGGATATTTCTAATTGATCTCGGCACTCTTTTCCATTGAGCCCACGTCCCAAATTGGCCCTGAGTTAGGGAGAGGACTCTAGAGTGGGAAAGGTGTACCCAAAACTTCCCTAATCTGACTATCAAGCCTAAAAAGCTAAACATTCAATTCAACATCCCTTGTTTCTCCAGCTCAGAGTGCCTGATGGTGTGGGAAGCCCCTACTCATAAAAATTCATAGTTGAAGATTGTTGGTAATTTTGCCCAACCTCCTTCTTTCTTTGCCTAGTTACACCTCAAGGCAACCTCCTGGCAGGCCAGCCTTAAGCCCAGCAGTCCAACCATGCATCTAAGCTGAGTTCTCATCAGAGCCAACTTCAATTATAAACAACTGAGATGATGCCAGAGGCCAGAATCCCTGAGAACCCAATTGCTGTCATCACCGTGGCTAAAACAAGGCGCTTGGCGTCTAGAAAAGCTGATCTGTAGGAAATTTCCAATAGAGTTCAATTTTTTCTAAGTTTAAAGTATACCATATCATCAAGGTCAGACACTCGAGATAAAACTAGGCTTGCATTTAAATAGAATAAAAATAGTTGAAGAATAGTAAGAGTGGTGACTACTTTTACACAGGAATGTTTTAAATAAATTGTTTTTTTCTTGTGCCTTTTAAATTTTGTGATTTGTCAATGTGATGCTGACATATTTTTAATGAAGCATGCCTTGTAAAATGACAAGTGAATGAAAAACACACAGTAATATTTACATCAACAAAACTAGAAGAAGACTGTATGTCCCAAGAGGCTCCATCATCCACCCAGTGGCCACTTGACCAAATTAAGATCCAAATACCAAAAAGAAAAGTAAATAAAATTTGTGTTGTATGCCTTACAAGACCAAACCTATAAAATGAGGGAAACTCCACAATTACTTGTAATTTGCTCTGTGGAGTTGTAACAGATGGATTATAAAGATGATTCCATGATAAACATCGAAATGTGGTTACTACCTTCTGTGCTTTCTTGGTTCATATTTTTATTTTTTTCTTTATAAACAGATAATTCATTCTTATTTATGGCAATGCAAAATTTTCAGATGTATTGAATATGTCATAGTTTTTTTCTATTGTAGGCGTCTCTAAAAAAGGTAGAGAAAACAAACAGAGCAAAGTCTGGTGTGGAAAGGAGAGAGAAATAAAGCTTGTAAAGGAATGAAAATTAGAGCTTTTTGGAGACAAAAATTCTTAGAAGATACGAAAGCTAGTTACTGAATTAGATGAAGGTTCTTTTTCAGTTTTTCCCACTTGTTCATCTCTTAGGCACTTCTTCACAGCAGAAAAGAAAGGGTTAAAAAGAAAATACTCGGTGTGGTGAGACTGTAACTTCATGAAGGCATCACTGAAGACTCACCTTTCCCAACATCACTCAGCATGGTATTACACATGTGTGTAATGTAAAGGAAAGTGAATACGCATTCTTGGATGGGTGATCAAATCGTGATTCCAGAATATAATCAGAAGCTGATTCATTATCCTCTCGAGATTTCATAATCTTTGCATCAGGAATTAAAATTCAGAAGAGGGTGAATGTATCTAATCTTTTGAAAGTTAAAAATTAACAGGAGCCTTTCATACAGATAAATTTGCTTTGCCTCATGATCAGCACTAAAGAGCATCATAGATTTAAACCATATTTACACAGTTAAAACACCACAGCCAAATATGAAATATGTTATATAACATTTTACAAGATGCTTTCCAACATGCAAACTGACCTTTAAAACAATTTTTCATAAAATAACATTTTTAGGTAAGAGAAAAGACATGTGGTTAGGGCAAAATATTTCTGTTCAAATTACAAAATCCTGAATGACAAATCACAGGATAGAAAAAATTATATTGTACCTGGAATTTGAAGTCTTCAAATTTATTTAGATATATGTATCTATATGTATTAATAGAGACATATTTAACTGATTATAAGTTTAGAACATTTATATTTTGAAGATGTCAATTTTTTAAAAAATTATTAATATTTACAGGATTTCTGCAGAGATTTTAATTTTAAACACATATTTTTCACTAATGTGACGAGTATTTATGTCCTATTTCATTAAAGAGACATTTCAAGATTCTTTTAGAGTGAATTTTTTAAAAATTAAGTATCACAAATATTTCTGAAGTACTACCTTAAAAAAAAAACAACACTTTCCTGGCTTTTCATATAGTTAAACATTTTCATAATGACTAAAAATATAAAAATAAATTAACAACCATAATTAAATTAGAATTCTACTTTTTATATCAGATGAAATACTATATAAAATGTCCAGAAAATCTAGTGTTAATGAGGCTGTGCAGCCTGGACATTTGATGTCCCATCTGTGGGAATGTGAATTAACCCAACCATTCTGAATAATTATTGGCTCTGTGTGTTAACAGGCTAGAGTCCTAAAACAAGGATCTTAATTCTAAAATAAAATCCTATTCTAAGAATATGCCAAGGGTTGATAATCAAGGAAGTGTCAAAGTTATAGAGAAGAACCTTCACCCTAGCATTATATTTGTAATCATCCATATAAACCAGATAGTGTTGAATGAAACTACAGAAAACTAAAGAGCCTAGCGAATATGTTTCTCTTTGTGTACAACTGTAAATGCACACATCTATCCATGTAAAGTTTTACATCTCAGGAGGATAGGTACCAACATGTTAACATGCTGTATCTATAAGATACGAAATTTTACTTTCCTACAATTTCATACATACACACACACTCTCTCTCACACACACACGCACACACACACACAGAGGATATATATACACACAAATATATATATAAACATACATATTTATATAGATACACACACACATACATATACACAGATGGTCACCAACTTATAATGGTTCAATTTATGATTTTTTTAACTTTATGATGAAGCAAAAGTGATAGCTTTGAATAGAATATAACTATTCTGCTTTTCAACTCAACAAATTACATAAAATATCCAATACTTTATTATAAAGTGGGTTTTGTATTCAATGATTTTGCCCAACTGTCAGCTGATGTAAGTGTTCTGAGCACATTAAAGGTATGCCAGGCTAAGTTGTGATGTTCAGTATGTTAGGCATATTGAATACATTTTAACTACAGTATTTTAAATTTATGATCATCTTATCAAGACAACCCCATTGTACATTGAAAAGCATTTCTATTGCATTAAGCATGTTATATAATATTTTTATTGAAATTACTGGCAACTTTTGAAAAAATGAAGTAATATGCTTTGCTATTGGTTAAAATGCTTTTGGCCGGGGCAGTGGCTCATGCCTGTAATCCTAGCACTTTGGGAGGCCAAGGCGGGTGCATCACTTGAGGTCAAGAGTTTGAGACCAGCCTGGCAAACATGGTGAAACTCCATCTCTACTAAAAATACAAAAATTATCCGAGTGTGGTGGCATGTGTCAGTAATCCCAGCTACTTGGGAGGCTGAGGTGGGAGAATTGCTTGAATCAGGCAAGCAGAGGTTGCAGTGAGCCAAGATCATGCCATTGCACTCCAGCCTAGGCAACAGAGTAAGATTCTGTCAAAAAAAAAAAAAAAAAAAAAAAAAAAAAAAAAAAAAAAAAAAAAAAAAAAAAAAAAAAAAAAAAAAAAAAAAAAAAAAAAAAAAAACAAAAAAATAAAAAAAAAAAAAAAAAAAAAAAAAAAAAAAAAAAAAAAAAAAAAAAAAAAAAAAAAAAAAAAAAAAAAAAAAAAAAAAAAAAAAAAAAAAAAAAAAAAAAAAAAAAAAAAAAAAAAAAAAAAAAAAAAAAAAAAAAAAAAAAAAAAAAAAAAAAAAAAAAAAAAAAAAAAAAAAAAAAAAAAAAAAAAAAAAAAAAAAAAAAAAAAAAAAAAAAAAAAAAAAAAAAAAAAAAAAAAAAAAAAAAAAAAAAAAAAAAAAAAAAAAAAAAAAAAAAAAAAAAAAACAAGAACAATTTTACCAAATCGCACAACAAGTAGATGGTATCAATGATTAGTTAATTCAACATGATCCACGTCTTTGTGATTCTCTTATCTTTCTACCTGTTTTCAAGATGGCTATGGCATTCCCAGCCTTACAGCTTAATGGGACAAAATCCAATGGCAGGAAAGAATAAGTGAGGGCATTTTGGAACTTTAAGGATTGGAAAACAGGGATGCCAAATGTCCAGTAACATGGGATAACCGCTCTAATCAAGGATTGCTATATGTCCTGAATGACTTTCTAACGTAATGAAGGTGAATAACCTGCTTACGTTTAATTACACAAACCGAAATGTAACTGCCTAAGTGCCAAGTACTTTTGCATGGTTTTAATGTGCCATGAATTTTGCAGGAATGAAACTACTATGTACATGAGAAAAGATGGTAGAATTTTTTCGTTTAGATACTCATTTCAGAGTCTCAATAGGAAAAAGAGAACACACTCAAACTAAGATAATTTAACATGGGTTTATTTCCAAAGAGACTACTTATGAAAACGTCAGGGGAGAAGGGTGAAGGAATCACAGAGATCACACCCTAACTCTGGGTTAACGGCGGGCAGATTCCGGTAAACTGCCCTGATCACACAAGGAAACACTGATTTTCTTATGAAAAGAGAAGTCAAAGAGACCCAGCAGAGGGAGTTTAGGCAATAATCCCCAATCCCATTTCCTCCTTCCCTTTAATCTCATGAACATGCATAGAAGGCAATGAGCAAGGGAACCTATTGAGATATTCAATATGGACCATTCCACTTGGACAAAAGCCAGTAAATAGGGGAGTATAACAGGGGATAAGGATCAAGCAGAAAGTATCTATCACATTTACCAGTGCAGATCAATCATGTCAACAATAGAAACGGCAGTTTTGGCATTTGGTTATTCAATGAAACTATATTTGTAGCTTTTTATTTACAATGTTTCAAGGTATGGGTGAAGATATGAAAATTTCATTATGTTCTATTGTATTTGATATGTAAATGTTCTGGCACAATTATATACATTTTGGATTATATATTGACAGTAAATTATTTCTCCTTTGTTAGCTGCAGCATAACATTAATATTTTCAACAACTTGAATGCATACATTGTGTTCTCACTAATAGTTTAGAATAGTGAAGGGGTCTTTGAAGAATTTCTTATGAAGTAGAGGCATTGGGTCAGACAGAGCTGAAAACCATTGGCTTAGATTAATCACTATTTATCCTAGGGCTGAAGAGGGCCAATTGAAGACACAAATGTCCAATCCCTCTATGACCTGGGAGTTCTATGAACCAGAGAAATAGAGACTGGTTCTTAAGGAGGTAATAAGTGTGCCTTCTATGGTTTATAATAATATGCATTGTCTTAACAATGAATACTTAAAAGTTAATGCCCTCATAATATGCAAAATTTTTAATAAGTCCCTGTGTTCAAGTAGTTGGCAATCAAATTGGTGAAGTATGGTAAGTCTTTTGAAGAGCATTAAACAGCAGAGAATGTAAGAAATTTGTCTCTATAATAGTGTGGGCCTTCTGTGTTTCCTAAGGGCACATTCATATGATCTAATAACTGAGCAGAGAGAAGCCTAAAGGATAGTTTATGGCTTCATTTGTTTGTTTTTGCCAATTAACATACATTTCTGGATTAAAAGTCAACTATCTTTTTCTTGGGAGTCGACTATAGGAGAAGATAGCAAAGAGGCAAGGAAAGTTATAGCAGCTCGACAGCGTTACCCTGGAAATATCTGTATTGCGTGCCGCTATGGCCTACCTTTATCAGTCAGATAACAATGTCCAAGAGGCAAGCTTGGCACCATTGCTCTTAGTGAATCTCTGCTGCCAGCCTTTTATCCTAATGCTCTCAAAAGACCCATTTAATGGACCTTCCTGAAACTGTGCTCTGGATCAATATGAGGCTCATTGATACGGCATTTTTGGAATTCACCATTTGCTTATTTATTAAACCTGGGATAGTTGCCCGACTTCAATCATCTGAAATCCTCTCCATGACTTTCAAAATTACCAACATTGGTTCCAACATCATTCCTAGAGGACATTTCAGTGGAGTATATTCATCTGACATTTGACTGTATTTATAACAGTAAGAATCTATGATGATTCCTCCCAAAATAATCCCACAATGACACAATTTGGGTCACCTTTGAGGGTCTTATCCTTAATATCAGAGATCTGTTCTATACATTTGAGTCTTAGAAACAATTACTAGCTTCTCTCTGAATTTAACTGAAGTTCCTTACTTTTATTCAGCCTATTACCCAAATTACATAATGTATTGAAGGCTAAAAACTGTCCAAATTTCTGACTACATTTAGTTAAAAATGGGAATATGACTTTTTCTAACTTGGCAAAGATTATGTTTTTTTTCATGAAGAAATATAGGCATATTTAAACACTCAGGATCTGAGAGTTTGAAATACATGAAACTTAGCAAGCGGTCTTTAAGTAGTTTTCGTTTCTAAATTATAGTACATACCATTGAATGCTACAGAAGAAAAGACAATGATTACTCATAAACATTGCCCATGATATCCTCCAAAGGAACCAAGGTCCCCTGGTGCTTCTTGGACCTCGCACACAGCAGGAATGTTTACCTTGCTTTGATGTCACTAACAAACACTTGTGCCTAGTCATTGAATTCTAATGCATTTAAGCCATCTTGAGGGTAGAGCCCCCAGAGAAAAGTACAAATGGAAAATTCATTGATTTTTGATTTTGCTTTCCTATGGACTAAATTTAACACTTTCTTATAAATCTCTTCCTTTGCAGATCATATGTGATAAATAGTTATCCAACTTTCTAGACGTCCACCCAGAGCTACTTCCATATGAAGAGGTGGAAATGGATTCTGTGCATGACACTGGTTAGGCTCGGGCACTGTTTTTTTTAAAGGAGATTTTTAAAAATTTGTTTGTTTTCCTTGTACACATAGACATAATATTGTGTTGTTGACTGCCCTCCGTGAACTGTCATAACCAATCAAATATCAAGTTCAAAAGTGGGAGGGTTTATACTCATTGTGAATTCATTCCCATTATGTTTTAAAGATGCTACAAACTTGAGACATGACTATGTAGATGACATTCCCAGCAAATCCCAAATAACACTTAATGAGATTTCAAATACCAGGATTATGAAACAGTGAGAGATATAAAGAAATAAAGAAAAGCACAAAGTATGTGTGTGTAGGCTGCATTCAAACACAAATTTTGTACTCATGAAAGCAGGGAAGTGAGAATCCCCTCTGCCTGTTCACCCAACATCTGGGAGGTGCGGAGGGCCTTAGCCCAGCCACCCACTATCTGGGGCTGATGAGGGCCTCACTCGGCCATAAGCGTCTGGAAGGTGAGGGAGAGCTTCGGTCCAGTCACCCATGGAGTCTGGGATGTGAGGACGCCTCTGCCAGGCCACCCATTTCCTAGGAGGTGAGAAGTCTCTACGACCACCCATCGTCCTGGGGGAAATTGAGGATCATTTCTGCCTGGCCACCCATCCTGAGGTGAGGGTATGCCACCAGCGCACCGTCTGGGAAGTGAGGGCCTCTGCCCGACGCCCATCTGGGAAGTGAAGAGCCTTTCTGCGCGACCACCCATCGTCTGGGAGTTGAGGAGAGCCTCGGCCCAGCCACCCATCGTCTGGGAGGTGAGGAGCGCCACTGCCAGGCCATCACCATCTGGGAAGTGAGGCACTTCTGCCTTACCGCCATCGTCACAGGAAGTGAGGGCGCCTGCCACGGCCACACCATCTGGGAGAGGAAGAGGCGCCACTGCCAGGCGCCCGTCACAGAGGCGAAGAGCCCTTCTGCGGGACCACCCATCGTCTGGGAGGTGAGGAAGAGTACTCTGCCTG
>JAKGGE010002611.1:0-14634 GCA_023748175.1 Hoolock leuconedys
TCCCACTCTGCCTGTTCACCCAACATCTGGGAGGTGCGGAGGGCCTTAGCCAACCACCCACTATCTGGGGCTGATGAGGGCCTCACTCGGCCATAAGCGTCTGGAAGGTGAGGGAGAGCTTCGGTCCAGTCACCCATGGAGTCTGGGATGTGAGGACGCCTCTGCCAGGCCACCCATTTCCTAGGAGGTGAGAAGTCTCTACGACCACCCATCGTCCTGGGGGAAATTGAGGATCATTTCTGCCTGGCCACCCATCCTGAGGTGAGGGTATGCCACCAGCGCACCGTCTGGGAAGTGAGGGCCTCTGCCCGACGCCCATCTGGGAAGTGAAGAGCCTTTCTGCGCGACCACCCATCGTCTGGGAGGTGAGGAGAGCCTCGGCCCAGCCACCCATCGTCTGGGAGGTGAGGAGCGCCACTGCCAGGCCCATCACCATCTGGGATCTGAGAGCCTGCCCTGACGCCCGTCTGGAAAGTGAGGAGCATCTCTCCCTGGCACCCATCGTCTGGGACGGGAGGGCGCCACTGCCGGCCACCACCGTCTGGGAAGTGAGGCACTTCTGCCTTACCGCCATCGTCACAGGAAGTGAGGGCGCCTGCCACGGCCACACCATCTGGGAGAGGAAGAGGCGCCACTGCCAGGCGCCCGTCACAAACAACCCGGCAGAGGAACAACCCACACTCCCAGACGCCAGGAAAACAGCCGAAGAGCCACCCAGAGGCACCACCCATGCGTCTGAGAGGTGAGGGAGAGTACTCTGCCTGGCCCGCCCATGGTCTGGGAGGTGAGGAGCGCCTTTGCAGGGCCAATCACCTTCTGAGATCTGAGGAGCGCTTCTGCCCGGCCGCCCGTCTGGGGTAAGAACACCTCTGCTGACCACCCATGCATACTGTGTGAAGTGAGGGGCCTTCTGCCCAGCCACTAGCCTGGGAGGTGAGGAGGGCCTCGGCCAGGCCAACCATCGTCTGGGAAGTGAGGAGTGCCTCTGCCCGGCCAACCATCATCTGGGAAGTGAGGAGTGCCTCTGCCCGGCCAACCATCGTCTGGGAAGTGAGGAGTGTCTCTGCCCGACCTCCCATCCTCCCAGAGCTTAGGAGAGCCTCTGACCCGGTCACCCATCGTCCTGGGGTGAGGAGCTCTCTGCTTGACCACCCATCATCTACAGTGAGGCTTCTGCTGTACGCCCTGTCTGGGAAGGAGGCCTCTGCCCGGCCACCTACGTCTGGGAGGTGGGGTGCGCCTCTGCCCGGCCACCCATCGTCCGAGGAGGTGAGGCTTGACTCTGCCCGGCCACCCACTGCACAGAAGGAAGTGAGGAGCGCTTCTGCCGGCCACACACCGTCTGGGAAGTGAGGAAAGCCTGGGCTCGGCCACCACTCTCTGGGACTTGGGAGCGCCTCTGCCCGCCACCCACATTCAGGGAAGTGGGGAAGCAGCCTCCCGTAACAACCATCGTCTGGGAGGTGGGAGGGGCCTCTGCCCAGACACCCCGTCTGGAAGTGAGGCACTCTACCTGTCTTCCCATTGTCTGGGAAGTGAGGGAGGCGCCTCTGCTGGAAGCCATAGCGACTGGGGAGGTGAGGGGCACCAGCCCGACCCTGTATCTGGGAAGTGATGGCTGACTCTGCCCGGCCACCAACCATCTGGAAGGTGAGGAGGGGCCTGCGGCCGAACCAACCATAGATGCAGGAAGTGGTAGGTGCCTCTGCCCGTGACACCCCGTCTGAGGTGATGAGGAAAAGAAAAGCGTCCTGACCACCCAGTCTGGGATGTGAGGATCGACTCTTCCCGGCCACCCACCATCTGGGAAGTGGCAGGCGCCTGCCCAGCCACCCGTCCTGGCAGGTGAGAACGCCTCTGCCGATGACCCACATTATGCGGAGTGAGGAGAGCCTCTGCCCGGCCACCACATATGGGAAGTGAGCATCATCTGTGGGAGCCTCTGGGAAGTGGTGTGCGTCTGCCCGGCCACCCATTGTCCGGGAGGTGGGGAGAGCCTCAGCCCGGCCACCCATCGTCTGGGAAGAGGAGAATCTGCCGTCACCTTCTTTGAAGAGAGGAAGCCTCTGCCCGGCCGCCCTTCTGGGGCGTGAGGAGCGCTTCTGTCCGTACCCTCATCGTCTGGGAACTGAGGAGTGCCTTTGCCCGGCCACCCACCTTCCGGGAGGTGGAGAGAGAGGCCTCTGCCCGTACCATGCGTCCGGGGAGGTGAGGAGGCACTTCTGCCCGAACACCCATCGCCACAGAGTGAGGAGGCGCCTCTGCCGCGACCACACCACTTGGCATTTGAGGCTTCTCTGCCCAGCCGCCCTCTGGGAAGTGAGGGAGTGCCTCTGCCCGGCCACTATATGGGATTGAAGAGGGGCCTCTGCCCGTACCGTCACAGGGTGAGGAGGGCCTACTTAGCAGCCCGTCTGGGAAGTGAGGGCTGTGGCGACCACCGGAGTCTGGGGAGTTGGGAGGGCATGCCTGGCCTTCATCGTCCGAGTGAGGGCGCCACCGACGCTACGACCTACATCATCTGGGAGGTAGGAGCACCTCTGCCCGGCCCGTCATCGTCTGGGAATTGAGGAGTGCCTTTGCCCGGCCACCCAACTTCCGGGAGGTGGGGGAGAGGCTCTGCCGGCCACCCATCGTCCGGAGGTGAGGAAGCAATTCTACCAGACAACCATGCGCCTGGGAGGTGAGGAGCTCCTCTCACTGCAGCCACACCATTTGTATTTGAGGAGCACTCTGCCCAATTAAGCCCCATCTGGGAAGTGAGGGTGTGCCTCTGCCCACGGCCACCTATATATGGGGGTGGGGGCCTCTGCAGAAGCCACCCAACCTCTGGGAAGTGAGGAGGGGCCTCTGCCCGGCCACCCCGTCTGGGAAGTGAGGAGCGCTTCAGCACGACCACCCATCGTCTTGGAGGTGAGGAGCGCCTAGGACTTCACGACACATCATCTCGAGGAAGTGAGGAGCACCTCTGCCCGGCCACCCAACGTCTGGGAGGTGAGGAGGGCCTCTGCCTGTCCAACCATCGTCTTGGAAGTGAGGAGTGCCTCTGCAGGCCACCCGTCCTCTGGGAGGTTAGGAGAGCCTCTGGCCGGCCACCCATGCGTCTGGGGAAGTGAGGAGAGGGCCTCTGCTGCGACGCCACATCTGGGAAGAGGAGGGCGCTCTGCAGGCCACCTACAGTCTGGGAAGTGAGGTCGCCTCTGCCCGGCCACCATCGTCCCGGAGGTGAGGCGACTGCAAACCCACTGCCTGGGAAGTGAGGCGCTTCTGCCAGCCCTGCCGTCTGGGAGTGAGGAAAGCCTGGGCTCGACCACCCCACTCTGGAGACTACTTGAGGAGCCTCACCCGCCACCACATTCCAGGGGAAGTGAGGCGCCTCGCCCGACAACCCATGCGTCTGGGAAGTGAGGAGGCCTCTGCCCGGGCACCCACCGTCTGGGAAGTGAGGCCTCTACCTGTCTTCCCATTGTCTGGGGAAGTGAGGCCTCTGCTCAGCCACTGGCTGACGCTGGGAGGTGAGGAGGGCCTCAGCCCGGCCACCAACTATCTGGGAAGTGATAGGCGACTCTGCCCGGCCACCAACCATCTGGAAGGTGAGGAGGGCCTCGGCCAGGCCAACCATCGTCTGGGAAGTGATGAGTGCCTCTGCCCGGCCACCCCGTCTGGGGAGTGATGAGGGCCACTGCCCGGCCACCACATATGGGAAGTGAGCATCATCTGTGCCAGGGCACCCCCTCTGGGAAGTGAGCTGTGCGTCTGCCCGGCCACCCATTGTCTGGGAGGTGAGGAGAGCCTCAGCCCGGCCACCCATCGTCTGGGAAGAGAGGAGGGAATCTGCCCGTCCACCCCTTCTTTGAAGAGAGGAGCGCCTCTGCCCGGCCGCCCTTCTGGGACGTGAGGAGCGCTTCTGTCCGTACCCTCATCGTCTGGGAACTGAGGAGTGCCTTTGCCCGGCCACCCTTCCGGGGAGGTGGAAGGGAGCCTCTGCCCGAGCCACCCATCGTCCGGGAGGTGAGGGAGGCCTTCTGCCAGACACCCATGCGCCTGGGAAGTGAGGAGCGCCTCTGCACGGCCACACCACTTGGCATTTCAGGAGCGCCTCTGCCCAGCCGCCCCGTCTGGGAAGTGAGGTGCCTCTGCCCGACCACCCTATATGGAGTTGAAGGGGCCTCTGCCCGGCCACCCAACGTCTGGGAGGTGGGGAGGGCCTCTGCCCGGCCCCGTCTGGGAAGTGAGGGCTTGTGCGACCACCCATCGTCTGGGAGGTTAGGAGGGCATCTGCCTGGCCAGCCATCGTCCGGGAGGTGAGGAGAGCCTCGGCCTTACGACCCATCATCTGGGAAGTGAGGAGCACCTCTGCCCGGCCACCACATCTGTGACAAACCTCCCATCGTCTGGGAAGTGAGGAGCGCCTCTGCCCGGCCCGTCATCGTCTGGGAATTGAGGAGTGCCTTTGCCCGGCCACCCAACTTCCGGGAGGTGGGAGGCTCTGCCGGCCACCCATCTCGTCCGGAGTGAGGAAGCGTTCTACGAACAACCATCGCCTGGGAAGTGGGAGGCTCTCCTGCGGCCTTTCATTTGGCATTTGAGGCCTCTGCCCAGTCGCCCCATCTGGGAAGTGAGGAGTGCCTGCCACGACCACCCTTATGGGGTGAAGAGGGGCCTCTGCCGGCCACCCAACCTCTGGGAAGTGGGAGGACTCTGCCCGGCCACCCGTCTGGGAAGTGAGGGGCTGTGCGACCACCCACATGTCTTGGAGGTGAGGAGCGCGCCTGGGACTTCACGACACATCATCTGGGAAGTGAGGAGCACCTCTGCCCGGCGCACGCCATCTTTGAAGGGTGGAGCGCCTCTGCCGGACCTGCATCGACCCGGGAGGAGAGCCTCTGCCCGACCTCCCATCGATGCAGGAGAGTGAGGAGCACCGGGCCGACCACCCAACGTCTGGGAGGTGAGGAGGGCCTCTGCCTGTCCACACAACATCTGGGAAGGGAGGAGGGCCTCTGCCAGACCACGCACCTTCTGGGAGGTGAGGAGGGCCTCGGCCCGGCCAACCATCGTCTTGGAAGTGAGGAGTGCCTCTGCTCGGCCGCCACATCTGGGAAATGAAGAGGGCCTCTGCGCGGCCACCCATCTTCTGGGATGTGAGGATCCCTCTGCCTGGTCACCCAACATCTGCCAGGAGAGTGGGGGAGCCTTAGCCAGCCACCCACACTATCTTAAGAAGTGAGAGCCTCTGCCCGGCCACCCAACGTCCTGGAAGTGAGGCCTCTCCGCCCAGCCACCCGTCTGGGAAGTGAGGGCTTCTGCTGACACATCTTCTAGGAGGAGAAGGGAGCCTCTGCCCGGCCACCCATCGTCTGGGAGGTGAGAGGATCCGCTGCCCGGCCACCCATCATCTGGGAGGTGAGGGGAGCCTCTGCCCGGCCACCCATCGTCTGGGAGGTGAGGAGCGCCTCTGCCAGGCCCATCACCATCATGGATCTCAGGGCCTCTGCCCGGCCAGCCCGTCCAGAGGTAGGAGTGCCTCTACCTGGCCACCCATCGTCTGGGACGTGAGAACACGTCTGCCCGGCCACCCAACGTCCTGGAAGTGAGGAGCGCCTCGGCCCGGCCGCCCGTCTGGGGTGAGAAACCCGTCTCGTAGCCACCCATCTCGTCTGGGAGGTGAAGTGGAGCCTCTGCCCGGCCGCAATCATCTGGCAGGTGAGGCGCCTCTGCCCGGCCCATCACCTTACGGGGATCTGAGGAGCCGTCTGCCCAGGCTGCCCCCTTCTTGGAGGTGAGGAGGACCTCTGCCCGGCCACCCATCGTCTGTGAAGTGAGGAGCGCCTCGGCCCGGCCAACCAATGACTGGGAGGTGAGGAGAGCATCGGGCCGACCACCCACCGTCTGGGAGTTGAGGAGGGACTCTGCCTGGCCACCCAACATCTGGGAATGTAGGAGCGCCTCTGCCAGACCACCTACTTCTGGGAGGTGAGGAGGCCTCTGCCCGGCCAACAGAGTGGGTCTGGGAGGTGAGGGAGTATCTGCCGACCACCCATCCTCCGGAGGTGAGGTGAGCCTCTGCCCGGCTCACCATCGTCACCAGGGTGAGGAGGGCCTCTGCTCGGCCGCCACGTCTGGGAAATGAAGAGCGCCTCTGCGCAGTCAACCATTGTCTGGGAAGTGAGGGAGTAAAACTCTGCCCGGCTGCCCCATCTGGGAGGTGAGGAGAGCTTCTGCCGAGCCTCCCATCGTCTGGGAAGTGAGGAGCGCCTGCGGCCCGGCCACCCAACATCTGAGATGAGGAGGGTCTCAGCCGGCCACCCACTCTGGGGGCGTGAGGCCTCTGCCGGCCACCAACCCGTCTGGAAGGTGAGGAGGGGGCCTGGGTCGGCTCACCCGTCCCTCACAGGATGTGAGGACGCCTCTGCCCGGCCACCCATTTTTCTGGGAGGTGAAAAGGTCCTCTGCCTGACCGCCACCATCTTCTGGGAAATTGAGGAGCGTTTCTGCCTGGCCACCCCATCCAGGGGAATTGAGGCCCTTGCTTGTGCCCCGTCTGGGAAGTGAGGTGTGCCTCTGTCCGGCCACCCTATATGGAGTGAGGGCCTCTGCCCGGCCACCGTCCTGGAAGTGAGGCCTCTCCCCGGCAGCCCGTCCTGGGAAGTGGGAGGCCTTCTCTTAGCGACAACCCATCGTCTGGGAGGAGAAGGGAGCCTCTGCCCGGCCACCCATCATCTGGGAGGTGAGAGGATCCTCTGCCCGGCCACCCATCATCTGGGAGGTGAGGGGAGCCTCTGCCCGGCCACCCCGTCTGGGATGTGAGGAGTGCCTCTACTGGCCACCCATCATCTGGGACGTGAGGAGCACGTCTGCCCGGCCACTAGCGTCCTGGAGTGAGGGTGCCTCTGCCGGCCGCCCGTCTGGGAGTGAAGAGCCGTCTGTAGACCACCCATGCGTCTGGGAGGTGAGGAGCGCCTCTGCGCCTCTGCCCGGCCAACCAATGACTGGGAGGTGAGGAGGGCCTCAGCCCTGCCAACATCTGGGAAGTGATAGGCAACTATGCCCGGCCACCAACCTTCTGGAAGGTGGGGAGACTCCTGGCCCGGCCAGCCATCGTCTGGGAAGTGAGGGTGCGTCTGCAGCCACCCATTGTCCGGGAGGTGAGGAGAGCCTCGGCTGGGGCCACCCATGCGTCTGGGGAAGAGGGGGCCACTGCCCGTCCACCTTGCTTTGAATAGAGAGGAGCACCTCTGCCCGGCCAGCCCGTCACCAGAGGGCTGAGGCCTCTGCCAGCCACCCATCTGGGAGGTGAGGAGAGCTTCTGCCCGGCCACCCATGGTCTGGGAGTGAGGGGCCTCTGCCCGGCCACCCAGCATCTGGGAGGTGAGGAGGGCCTCGGTCCGGTCACCAATCGTCTGGGATGTGAGGACCGCCTCTGCCCGGCCACCAATTTTCTGGGAGGAAGGTCCTGCCCGACCACCCGTAGATCTGGAAGTGAAGAGCGCCTGCCTGGCCACCCCATCTGGGGTGAGGGAGTGCCCTTGCCCAGCCGCCCCATCTGAGGGAGTGAGGGTGCCTCTGCCCAAGACACACTTATATGGGGTGAAGGGAGCCTCTACCCAGCCACCCAACTTCTGAGAACTGAGGTGGGCCTCTGCCCGGCCGCCCCGTCTGGGAATTGAGGCTCGCTTCAGCGCGACCACCCATCGTCTGGGAGGTGAGGGGGGCCTCTGCCCGGCCAGCCATCGTCCCAGAGGTGAGGAGCGCCTCCGCCTTACGATCCATCATCTGGGAAGTGAGGAACACCTTTCCCCGGCCACCATATCTGTGAAGTGTGGAGCGCCTCTGCCCGGCCACGCATCGACCTGGAGGAGAGGAGAGCCTCTGCCCGACCTCCCATTGAAATGCAGGGAAGTGAGGAGGGGGCATCTGCCCCTCATCATCTGGGAATTGAGGTGCCTGTGCCCGGCCGCCTTCCGGGAGGTGGGGAGAGCATCTGCCGGCCGCCGCCGTCCCGGGAGGTGAGGCGTTTCTACCCAAAAGCAATCGCCTGGGAAGTGAGGAGGCGCCTCTGCAGCCACACCATTTGGCATTTGTGGGCATCCTTAGCCGCCCGTCTGGGAAGTGAGGAGGTCACCTTGGCCCGGCCACCCCTATATGGGGTAGAGAGGGGCTTCTGCCCAGCCACCCAACCTCTGGGAGGTGAGGAGGTTCTGCCCGGCCGCCCGGCTGGGAGTGAGGCACTAGTGACACTGTCGTCTAGAATGAAGGGCCTCTGCCGGCCCAGCCATCGTCCGGGGAGGTGAGGAGGGGCATACAAACCTTATGACTCATCACCTGGGAAGTGTGGAGCACCTCTGCCCGGCCACCCCATCTGTGAAGAGTGGAGCGCCTCTGCCCGGACACGCATCCACTGGGAGGAGAGGAGAGCCTCTGCCCGACCTCCCATAATCTGGGAGATAGCAGGGAGCGCAGCCAGGCCCGACCACCAAAGTCTGGGGAGGAGTGAATGGGACACTCTGCTGCAGCCGCAACATCTGTGAAGGGAGAAGCGCCTGTGCCAGACCACCCACCATCTGGGAGATGAGGAGGGCCTCGGCCCGGCAAACCATCGTCTTGGAAGTGAAGAGTACCTCTGCCGGCCACACATCACCGAGGGAGGTGGGGAGAGGCCTCTGCCTGGCCATATGGTCTGGGAACTAGGGAGGGCCTCTGCTTTCGGCCGCCGCATCTGAAGTAGAGCCTCTGTGCAGCCACCTGTCTGGGAAGTGAGGAGCGCCTCTGTAAGCCCACCCGTCGTCTGAGAAGTGAGGAGGCGCCTCTGCACGGCCAGCCCCTTCTGGGAGGTGATGAGCACCTCTGCCCGGCCACCCTCTGGGAAGTGAGGGATCCCTCTGCCCAGCCACCCAACGTCTGGGAGGTGAGGAGGGGTCTTAGCCCGGCACCCACTATCTGGGACATGAGGAGGCGCCTCTAACCGTATGCCTTCTGGAATGATGTGAGGAGGGACTCTGTCCGGCCACCCATCGTCTGGGAGGTGAAGAGTCCCTCTCCCGAACACCCATCGTCCAAGGAAGTGAGGGCTCTGCCCGGCCACCCACTGTCGGAAGTGAGGGGAACTCTGCCAGGCCACCCATAATCCGGTGAGGAGGAGGGCCTCTGCCTGACACCAATTGTCAGGGGAGGTGAGCCTCTGCCGGTTTGCCCAAATTCTGGGAAGTGAGGCGCCTCTACCTGTCCACCCATCGTCCTGGGAAGTGGGAGGGCCTCTGCGGAGCCACCCGCAGCTGGAGGTGAGGACCGCCTCTGCCGGCCACCAACCGTCTGGGAGTGAGGAGCACCACTGCCCGTCCACCCATTGTGTGGGAAGTGAGGAAGCGCCTCTGCCCCACCACCCGGCTCTGGGAAGTGGCGGGGGCCACCGACCGGCCACCCCATCTGGGAAGTGGGAGATTGCCTCTTCAGGCCCACCACCCTCTGAAGTGACGAGCTCTGCCTGACCGCTCCAGTCTGGGAGGTGAGAGCACCTCTGCCCGTGACCCATTTTCCAGAGTGAGAGCCTCTGCCCGGCCACCCCATATGGGAAGTGAGCATCATTTCTGCAGCCAGGGCACCCATCTGGGAAGTGAGGAGTGCGTCTGCCCCACCACCATTGTCCGGGGAGTTGAGAGAGCCTCTGCCCGGCACATGCGTCTGGGAAGAGGAGGGCCTCTGCCCGTCCACCTGCTTTTGAAGTGAGGTGCCTCTGCCCGGCCACCCGTCTGGGAAGTGAGGAGCGCCACCTCTTGTGCCCCATCTGGGAGGTGAGGAGAGCTTCTGCCCGGCCACCCATGCGTCTGGGAGTGAGGAGGGCCTCTGCCGAGTCACTGAGTCTGGGAGGTGAGGACCGCTTCTGCCCGGCCACCCATTTTCTGGGAGTGAAGGGGTCCTCTGCCCACGACCACCCATCGTCTGGGAAGTGGGAAGCGTTTCTGCCTGGCCATCCATCTAGGGTGAGGCGCCCCTTACTTTAGCCGTACCGTCTAGGAAGTGAGGAGAGCTCTGCGGCCACCCACAGTCTGGGAAGTGAGTCGCACCTCTGCTGAGACCCACCATCATTCGAGGTGAGAACAACTCTGCCCTGCCTCCCGCTGCGGGAAGTGAGGGCTTCTGCCCGGGACACCGTCTGGGAGGTGAGGGAAGCCTGGGCTGACCTGCCCACTCTCGGGGAGTGAGGAGCCTTGCCTGCCACCGCCTGCCCACATTCAGGAAGAGGCCGAGGCCTCGCCCGACCACCGTCGTCTGGGAGGTGAGGAGGCCTGCCTGCGTGGTGCAGGCGCCTCTACCCGGCTGCACCCATCTGGGAGGTGAGGAGAGCTTCTGCCCGGCATTATGGTCTCTGGGAGGTGAGGAGGGCCTCTGCAGAGCCGCAAGTCTGGGAGGTGAGGAAGACTCAGCCAGCCACCCTATCTGGGGCGTGGGCGCCTCTGCCCGACCTGCTCATCTGTGGAGGGTGAGGGAGACCTCGGTCTTGTCACCATCGTCTGGATGTGAGGACACATGCCGGCCACCCATTTTCTGGGAGGTGAAGAGTCCTCTCTGCCGACCACTTGTCGTCTGGGAGGTGAGGGGAGCGTTTCTGCCTGGCCATCCCATCACAGGGTGAGGAAGCACTTGCCCAGCATTTTCGTCACCAGGGAAGTGAGGAGAGCTCTGCCGGCCACCCACAGTCTGGGAAGTGAGGTGCGCCTCTGCGGCCACCCATCGTCCCGAGGAGGTGAGAACAACTGCCCTGCCTCCCTTTCCGAGAAGCGAAGGCGCTTCTACCCGAACCCACCGTCTGGGAGGTGAGGAAAGCCTGGGCACCGGCCACCCTCCCTCCCGAGGTGAGGCGCTCACGCGCCACCCTGATTCTGGGAAGGCGGGCACTTATAAAACCACCCGTCGTCTGGGAGTGAGGAGGCCTCTGCCCAGTCACCCACCGTCTGGGAAGTGAGGAAGCCTCTACCTGTAACATTGTCTGGGAAATGAGGGTGAAGCTCTGCCCGGCCACCCAAACTCTGGGAAGAGGAGGGCTTCTGCTGGCCGCACAGCATCTCAGGAAGTGAGGCCTCTGCCCGGCCACCCCTTCTGGGAAGTGGTAAGCGTCTCTGCCCGGCCCCGCCTTGTCTAGGAAGTGAGGCATACTCTGCCTGACCCATCATCGTCTAGGAGTGAGGAGTGCCTTTGCCCGGCCACCCAATATCCGGGAGGTGGGGAGAGCACTCTGCCCGGCCACCCGACCGTCCGGGGTGAGGAGTGTTTCTGCCCGAACACCAATCGCCTGGGAAGTGAGGAGCGCCTCTGCACGGCCACACCATTTGGCATTTGTGGAGCGCCTCTGCCCAGCCGCCCCGTCTGGGAAGTGAGGAGTGCCTTGGCCGGCACCCTTATAGCCTGGGGAGTGCAGGCCTCTGCCCGGCCACCCAACCTCTGGGAAGTGAGGAGGGACTCTACGGCGCGTCACAGAGAGTGAGGGCCAGCTTCAGCGACCACCCGTCGTCTGGGAGGAGAGGAGAGCCTCAGCCAGACCTCCCATAGTCTGGGAAGTCAGGAGCGCTTCGGGCCGACCACCCAACGTCTGGGAGGTGAGGAGGGCCTCTGCCCGGCCACCCAACATCTGTGAAGTGAGAAGCACCTCTGCCAGTCCACCCACCTTCTGGGAGATGAGGAGGGCCTCGGCCCGGCAAACCATCATCTGCGAAGTGAGGAGGGCCTCTCCTCGGCCGCCGCATCTGGGAAATGAAGAGTGCCTCTGCGCGGCCACCCATCCTCTGGGAAGTGAGGATCCCTCTGCCCAGCCACCTTGTCTGGGAGGTGAGGAGGGGCCTTAGCCGAGGCCACCCTATCTGGGACGTGAGGGCGCCTCCTAACCGGCACCAACCTTCCTGGAAGGTGTGGAGACCTCTGTCCGACCACCCACTGTCTGGGAAATGAGGGAGCCTCTGAGAGCCTCTGCCAGGCCACCCATAATCGGGGAGGTGAGGAGGGCCTCTGCCCGGCTACCAATTGTCAGGGAGGTGAGGAACGCCTCTGCCCGGCAACCAACCGTCTGGGAAGTGAGGAGCACCTCTGCCCGGCCATCCCGTCTGGGAGGTGAGGAGCACCTCTGCCCGACGACCCATTTTCAGGGAAGTGTGGAGAGCCTCTGCCCGGCCACCCCATACGGGAAGTGAGCATCATCTCGGCCAGGGCACCCGCTCTCGGAAGTGAGGAGTGCGTCTGCCCGCCACCCAGCTGTCCGGGGTTGAAGAGAGCCTCAGCCTGGCCACCCATCGTCTGGGAAGAGGAGGGCCTCTGCCCGTCCACCCCTTCTTTGAATAGAGGAGCGCCTCTGCCCGGCCACCCGTCTGGGAAGTGAGGCGCCTCGCCCGACCCTGTCGGGAGGTGAGGAGAGCTTCTGCCCAGCAACCCATGCGTCTGGGGGCTGAGGGAGGGGCTCTGCCGGCCACCCACAGTCACAGAGAAGTGAGTGCGCCTCTGCCGGAGCCACACATGGTCCAGTGAGGAGCAACTCTGCCAGCCACTGCTAGGAAGTGAGGCAGCTTCTGCCCGGCCACACACCGTCTGGGAAGTGAGGAAAGCCTGGGCTCGGCCACCCACTCTCTGGGAAGTGAGGAGCGCCTCTGCCCGCCACCCTGCATCACAGAGTGAGGGAGGCCTTCTGCCCACCACCCATAGGTCTGTTGAGGGAGCGCCTCTGCCCAGCCACACCATCTAGAGTGAGAGCGCCTCTGCCGGCCGCCCGTCTGGGAAGTGAAAGAGCCGCTATAGCGACCACCATCTTCTGGGAGGTGAGGAGAGCCTCTGCCCGGTCACCCATTGTCTGGGAGGTGAGGCCTCTGCCCGGCCAATCACCTTCTGGGATCTGAGGAAGCTTCTGCCCGGCCAACCATCGTCTGGGAAGTGAGGAGTGCCTCTGCACGGCCACCCATCCTCCGGGGAGGTTAGGAGAGCCTCTGCCTGGCCACCCATCCTCCGAAGGAGGTGAGGCTCTTTGCCAGAGCCCACCCATCATTTTGAAATGAGGCCTCTCAGCTACTTAGCATCTGGGGGTGGGGAGAGGACCTCGGCCCGGCGACCCACTATCAGGGGCAGTGAGAGGCGCCTCTGCCCGGCCACCAAACCCTCTGGAAGGGTGAGGAGGACCTCGGTCCGGTCACCAATCGTCTGGGATGTGAGGACCGCCTCTGCCCAGCCACCCATTTTTCTAGGAGGTGGAGTCCTCTGCCCGACCTACCCATCGTCTGGGGAAGTGGGGAAGCCTCCTGCGGCCGCCCCTTCTGCGATGGAGCATGCCCGGCCACTTGTCCCTGCAGGGTGGGGATGCCTCGCCCAGCCACCAGCGTCTGGGGGTGAGGAGGCCTTGGCTTGACCACCCACTATCTGGGACGTGAGAGGCCTCTGCCCGCCCACCAACCTTCTGGAAGGTGAGGAGGGCCTCTGCCGGCACCATCGTCAGGGTGAAGAGTCTCTGCCGACCACCCAT
Organism: Hoolock leuconedys; assembly: GCA_023748175.1. Lineage (NCBI taxonomy): Eukaryota > Metazoa > Chordata > Mammalia > Primates > Hylobatidae > Hoolock > Hoolock leuconedys. The sequence goes on from JAKGGE010002611.1 coordinate 13,496, forward strand.
CCCACTCTGGGAAGTGAGGAGGCGCCTCTGCCGGCCACCCACTCTCTGAGGGAGTGAGGGAGGTCCTCTGCCTGGCCACCCATAATCGGTGAGGAGGGCCTCTGCGGCCTGGTGCCACAGAGGTGAGGAACACTCTGCCCTTTTCAAATTCTGGGAAGTGAGGAGCGCCTCTACCTGTCTCACCATCGTCTGGAAGTAGGGAGGGTCTGCCGGCCGCCACGACTGGAAGTGAGGAGCGCTTCTGCCCGGCCACCCAACGTCTGGGAAGTGAGGAGCGCCTCTGCCTTGCCACCCCATCTGGGAATTGAGGAGCGCCCTTGCCCAGCCACCCCGTCTGGGAAGTGAGAAGTGCCTCTGCCCTGCCACCCTATATGGGAGTGAAGAGGGCCTCTGAGTGGCCACCCAACGTCCTTGAAGTGAGGAGAGCCCTGCCCGGCCACCCATTGTCTGGGAGGTGAGGAGCGCCTCTGCCAGGCCTATCACCATCTGGGATCTGAGGAGCCCCTCTGCCCGGCAGCCCCTTCTGGGAAGTGAGGATCGCTTACTCTACCTGGCCACCCATGGGTCTGGAGACAGGGAGGCTCTGCCCGGCCACCCAGCGTCCTGGAATTGAGGCTCTGCCCGGCCAGCCCTGTCTGGGAAGTGAAGAACCCTTCCCGGCGTGACCACCCATGGAGTCTGGGAGGTGAGGAGAGCCTCTGCCCGGCCACCCTGGTCTCAGGGTAGGTCATGTAATAGCCTGCTGGTAAGAAATAGTCGGCCCTTCTAAACCCTATTGCATCCTCTCTTGCTTTCAAATTGAGACAGTAAGTATTTTGTTATGATGTGTGAGAAAAGACAAAGCATCTTCCAGAATAGCAATATTTTTTGATGTAGGTTTCCCCCCTCAGCCTAATATAGGGAATCGGGGAAGAAGCAGCAGGCAGGTGACCTACACAGAAGGAGAGGAATATACAGGCTTTGTGGGTGAGACTGCTGGGCTCTCTTCATTCAGGAATGAAGATGTCTGCATGCACATCAGCTCAAGCGAGGGTTTCAGTTTGCACTTTCTTGAGAAACCAATGAAGTTCAAAATTCTTTTTTGTATGTGTGCTGAGTGAATGGCTACATCTTTCTGAAAAGAAGCTGGAAAGAAGTAT
>JAKGGE010002639.1:0-15988 GCA_023748175.1 Hoolock leuconedys
AGGTCATGTAATAGCCTGCTGGTAAGAAATAGTCGGCCCTTCTAAACCCTATTGCATCCTCTCTTGCTTTCAAATTGAGACAGTAAGTATTTTGTTATGATGTGTGAGAAAAGACAAAGCATCTTCCAGAATAGCAATATTTTTTGATGTAGGTTTCCCCCCTCAGCCTAATATAGGGAATCGGGGAAGAAGCAGCAGGCAGGTGACCTACACAGAAGGAGAGGAATATACAGGCTTTGTGGGTGAGACTGCTGGGCTCTCTTCATTCAGGAATGAAGATGTCTGCATGCACATCAGCTCAAGCGAGGGTTTCAGTTTGCACTTTCTTGAGAAACCAATGAAGTTCAAAATTCTTTTTTGTATGTGTGCTGAGTGAATGGCTACATCTTTCTGAAAAGAAGCTGGAAAGAAGTATTTCACCGAGATCACAGCCACAGAATAGTTAAAGAATGGTCTTAAAAAGGTTATTAGTGGAACAATGGATAAATGTTGAATAAGATCTATAGGTTTACTGTATTGTATTGTATTGTATTGTATTGTATACATTAGTGTTGATTTCCTGATTTTGAAAGGAAATTGTGCTGAGGCGGGTGTGGAAGCTCCGCCTGTAATCAACACTTTGGGGAGACAAGAAGCCGAGTGGATAGCCTGAGCTCTCTCAGGAGTTCAAAGACAACCTGGGAAACATGGGTGGGCTCCATGTCTCTACAAAAAATACAAAAAAAAAAAAAATTAAGAAAGAGAGAGAAAGAAAAAAAAAAATTGTACTGTGATTATGTGAAATGTCCCACATTTTAGAATACATCTTAGTAACTAGATGTAAAAAAGGGGTATCATATATGTACAACTTCCTTTCCACATTTTTAGAAAGAAAATATAAAGATAGAGAAAAGAGAATGCTGGGGTAAGTATGGCAAAATGTTAACAATTCAAGGGTGAGGAGAAAGGTATAAGAGATTTTTTTACTATTTTTGCACTACGAAATCTGAAATACTACAAATTGAAAAAGAGTATTTAGGCACAAAAGAGTCTGTTTAAAACCTCATGTAAGAGCAATTGGGTACAAGCGCTGTTAGTGAGGGCTGTTCCTTGGCGCTGCAGATCTGCAAGCAATTTTTTTTCCTCTAAGTTGTTGATATAGGGGTTCTAATACTCTTTAAGATGGGCCCGATTGCCAACCATTCTTTAAAGTTACCACCTTCAGGAGCATCTGCATCTCGATTTTCCAGTGATTTCCTTCTCTTCTTGCTCCCTTGAAAAGCATGGAGTTAAAACAATGTTAACGTCATCTTTGTGGCTTCTCAGACTGCAAGGGCTTGGTCTGGTTGTACTCATGAAGTCCCTGACGTAGGAAGATCTCTTTATTATTGTCAGTTGGAATGAAAGAAAAAAAGGCAACCCCTGGCCTACAGCCAGTTCTGTCAGACAGCTTTTCTTTTTAAATTTTCATCATTGTACAAGCGTTTTATTATTTTTGCCTTTCACATTTAGATCTCTGGCCTGGGGAAAAAAAACAACCATAAGAAAACTTTTTTTTTTTTTTTTTTTTTGAACAGAGTCTTTCGGTTGCCAGGCTGGAGTGCAGTGGTGCAGATGTGACTCACTGCAAGCGCTACTCCTGGGTTCCGCTCTCTTCTGTCTCAGCCTCTGAGTAGCTGGGACTACAGGCGCCCGCCACCCGCGTAGCTAATTTTTGTATTTTAGTGAGAGACGGGGTTTTCACTGTGTTATGGGATCAGATGCCGATCTCCCTGACCTCGTGATTCTGTACCCAGCCTCCCAAGTGCTGCTGGAATTACAGGCGTGTTGAGCCACTGGGCCAACAAGGAAGCCCATTTTTAGAATCTCTCTCAAAGCAGGGATGGAGAGCCAAAATTTTTTCGGGACTAGGCCTTAGACTAACATGTAGCATGAGATAGAGTATATTCTTTTTTTTTTTTTTTTTTTTTTGAGACAAGGTCTTTCTCTGTCACCAGGCTGGGTAAAGTAGCATGATCGTGGCTCACAGCAGCCTCAACTGGGCTCTTGATCCTTCCCACCTCAACCTCACAGGTAGGTTACAGGTATGCCACCCGCGCACCTTGTTCTATTTTTGTAGAGACAGGGGTCTCACTGATGTTGCACTTGAGCTGGTCTTAAACTCCCTGACTTCAAGCAGTCCTGCCTCAGCCTCTAAGTGCTGGGATTACAGGCATGAACAAGCTGTCCCCAGCCACATTTTTTTGTATGTATCACCCAGTTGTCCTGGGGAATTTTTTGCACTGAAGTGACCATCCACCACATCTGCTCTGCAATGTCACTTTGAAAAAAAATATCTACAATCCATAATTGTTGCCAGACTCTTCCAGAACATTGGTCCATTCCATATCACTGAACTATTTGTTCTGGGAAGCAGCACACAGTTTCTCTATCATCTATCTTCTTAATTTTTTAATAGAGTCTTCTTTTTTTGTTTTTTTTTTGTTTTTTTTTTTTTTGAGACAGGATCTCTCTGTACCCAGGCTGGGTGCAGTGGCCCAATCTTAGCTCACTGCAGCCTCTGCCTCCCAGGCTCAAGTGAACCTCACCTCAGCCTCAGCATAGCTGGAACTATCAACATGTCACTGTGCCTGGCCTAATTTTCATATGTTTTGCGAAGACGGGGTTCCATCATGTTTCCCAGGCTGAGATGTGCCGAACTCCTGTGTTCAACAATCAACCTACCCTCGACCTCTAAAGTGCTGGAATTACAGGTGTGAGCCACTGTGTCTGGCATTATGTCTTTGAAAAGATTTCCCACCTTGTTTTCCTTGGGATGGTATGGGCCATTTTGGCCCTTTGCATTTCATCTGATCTTGCTTAATCCAACTGTCTATTTTTCATATGAAAAGAAAAAAACAAAACAGCTAGGTACGGCAGAATTCACATCGGCCCATTAAGATCAATTTAGGAACAGTTGGCATCTTTCTCCAATATTGGGCATACTTAGGTTTTTTTGTTTGTTTGTTTGTTTGACATGGATTAAATGATCCCTCTCCTGCCTCTCTCGTTTCCCATTGTGCTGGGATTGGTTGTGACCACTGTGCCTAGCCTAGACTTGGCTTTTTGATTGCTGTTAATGTTCTGAATACAATCTTATTTCAAGTACTACAAAATACCAGGAAAATAAGACATAGGAAAGAGTATCTTTCAAGAAATGCTCTCAAATAATTGGGAGGAAACAAACATACCTCCTTTGGGAACTAGGGTTTAGAGATAAACCATGGTTTTGTATATGAGCTCCTGAAATAGATTTTCCATCAGGAGGTCCAACTGGGAGAAATGAAACCAACAGAGGGTGATACAGATATATTATACAGAAGAAGTTGAAAAGGGAAGAAAGAAGAAAGTGAAAGAGCAAAGTTACCAGCCACGGGCACTGCTATGCCCATGGGGATGGAAGGATAAAGAAGGTGTACCTCCCTGGAGCCAGAGCAGTAGCCACTTAGTGGGGTGGGAACTTCTGCCAGCTAGGTGGGTGGGATTTGGGCCATGGAGTGAGGAGGGGCTGTAGTGGGAGCCAGGCTGGAGAGAGAGCAGCCACTGCTAGGATGCGTCCAACTTCATAGGAAGGGGAAGGAACCCAGAAATGGCACCGGCCTTCTTCTTTTTACTAGTGCCTTTTGGGTAAGCTGAACCTACCTGGGAACAATTGACAGAGAAACGCAAATATAGTTCGCAAGAGCCAGTCCCCTCAGTGATACAAGAAAAAGAGCAGGAGGGAGTGAAAACAAACCACAGATAAATGCCATGTAGAGCAAAACCCACCCAGAGGTAGAGGTTTGAATTTACAGATTTTCTTAAAATTCACAAATTCATTGCGTTTACATATGTAAGATGCTGATTGGGTGTCAAACACCGTAGTAGAAATACCTCTTTCTTTGAAATTAGTAACAAACTGCATGTTGATCAGTCCTGGCGTTAATGGTGCTCACCACCTCTCTAGCGAGTTCACCAGCCAGTCAGGGAGTAAGCTGAGAGGTGCAGAAGGTTTAGACTCCTGTTCCAGAAATGGAGGCGGGGGGCACCACAGCCAATGAAACTGGAACCACTCTGGAAGCTGCTGACCTGCAAAGCCAGGACATTTGCAGAGTCCATGGGTGGGTGTAACAGGATAAATACATTATCACATGGCGAAGACTTAGAGTGTTTTCCTAATAAGGAGCACTATGTCAACAGGTAGTAGTTTTCAACCAGGCAGTTTGGTCTAGAGCACATTTGAGCCCTGAAAGCCTTGGGTCAATTCCTCATGCACTTAGACGTAATTAAATCAGAAACCAAACTTTCTGTCCTAAGAGGGATAAAATCATTTTAAAATCTACAAATTATGGTGGAGTAACTTTCCATACTTGTCACATGCAGATATGTATTAGTAAAATGAACGAACATTTCTCAAGAGGCAAGAGGGTAGAGCCACAACCATTCAGATGTGGCTGACAAAACGGGATGTTCCTCTAAGAAATCTGAGTTTTACATATAGTAGGTGGTCCAGATGAACTGTCTCACTTCTTATAATTGGAGGAAAATCAAGCAACTAATATTGAGAAGTGGGATAATGTAACTTATGCTTTGGTCTGATGAATTGATAAGACACAAATCTCTTGACAAATCTGTAGTTTGCCACATATCGCCTTGGAAAGGATCTCTAGAATGAGGGGGGGGGTGCTTGCAGGTCTTTTTTTTTTTTTTTTTTTTTTTTTGAGACAGTGTCTAGCTCTGTCGCCAGGCTGGAGTGCAGTGGTGCAATCTCAGCTCCACTGCAAGCTCCGCCTGCCACCTCCCGGGTTCGCATGTTCTCCTGCCTCAGCCTCTCAGGCGCTGGGACTACAGGCATCCTTCACCCCACGCCCAGCTAATTTTTGTATTTTAGTACCAGGACTGGGTTTCACCGTGGTCTCCGATCTCACAAACCTCGTGATCCCGCCACGCCTTGGCCTCCCAAAGTGCTGGGGTACAAGGCGTGAAGCCACCAGCCAGCCTGCAGGTCTTTTTATGTCCCTCCCAAAGTCACACTCAGTTGGTAGAACAATTTAAAGTTCAAAAAACACTTTCATCTGCACATTGCATTTTACAAAAAAAAAAATATATATTGTAAAACTTGTGCTCAGGCCTCTTCCTCTTTACAAGTGAAGGATAGCAAGGTTAAAAAATTAAAAAAAGCGTGAAGTATTTTGTTTATGATCAAAGTATTTGGTGGAAAGCAGGCTGAGATTTGGTTTTTTGGTTCAATTCTTAAGATTAATTTTAAGACAATTTTTTTTCTAAAAAATTTAATGTGATACACATAGAGTCAAGTGATGAAATTGCACACACACCTGAAGTATATAGATCATTAGAGTTTTGCCCATGTATACTACCCCATGTAGTCAACACCCTGATCGGAACATTCCAACCAGAAAGCTCCCTTGTGCCTTCCAGTCAACACTCCCTCCGAGAGATAACCACTCCTCTGAGGGAAATCTACCACTACATATATTATTTTATTTTGTTTTAAAACTTTGTATGCATTGGAATCATGTATTAGTGTATGTGCTCACTTTGTATCTGACTACTTTACGCTCATTATTACATCTGTTGTGTATGTAATAATTCATTCCTTTTCATTTGCTATGTAGTATTCCCATAGTATGAATGGTGAAACAATATATTCTATCATTGGTGGATATTTAAATTGTTTCAGTTTGAAATATATGAGGAAACATGCTATAATGAACATATGTACTTGTCTTGGCAGACATAAACTGTTTCTAATACACTCATTAGATATATGTGTGTTAGATGTGTATGTAGAAATTGTTAGGTCAGCTCTAGTAGATACTGTGTTTTTGTTTGTTTGTTTTCTTTGTTTGTTCTTTTGTGACAGAATCTCACTCTGTTGCCCAGGCTGAAGTGCTGTAGCATGAATACAGCTCCTGCAGCCTGCGACCTCGAATCAAGCAATCCTCCCACCTCAGCTTCCGTGTAGCTGGCACCACGAGAGCACATACCACCATGCCCAGCTAATTTTTTCTGTAGGGGTCGGGGTCTCGCATTTGCTCAGGCTGGTCTCCTGGCCTCAGAATCCCTCTCACCTTCACCTCCTAAAGTGCTGAGATTGCTCACGTGTGAGCCACCATTCCCAGCACATGCTACCGAGTTTCTGATATGGTGGTACCAGGGACTGGGATTTGAATTTGGATTGTTTGGGTGTTGATGTTGTGACATAACACTTCCCCCTAGACACAGCCCCACACCCCAGAGTTGGAGGGAAGAATGGGTATCTCATTCTGGGATGCTTTTTTGGGTAGATAGCTGCTGGGAAAAGACCAAATGGTGCTTCACCCCTTCCACACACAGATGCTCAAGCCTTGGACCCTAGGGCCAAGGTTATTCTGTGGTAATGCACAGATAAGGCTGAGAGAAAGAGCCTGAAACCCACTGAGAGAACACTTTCTTCTGTTTACTCATTTTCTTAATCCCTTTATTTAATACCTAACATTATTGATGGCAGAAGACTATGTCAGTGTGTGTGGCAGGATGAGGCGTGCTCAGTCTCCCTTTGATTTCAGGCTCCCCTAAGAGGGCCTACAGAGATATTTCACACGCGTGTTCTCCGCGCCTTCTGCGCCACCATGCACACACACACACACCGCCGCGCTTGCAGTGAAAGCAGATCCCTTACCCATTTCCCTGATCCATACCACTTGGATGGGACTAATGAAAAGGGTTGGAGGAGCTTTGGGGTTCCTCTGATCCACAGAGAAACAGAGAGGGAACCTGGGAGGCGGAGGGAATCTGATGGGGTACCTGGTGGGAGTACAGGCATTGACCCTTCCCTCACCTCCAGCACTTGTGCAGAAACAGTTAGTCAGCTGAGATGTCCAGGCCTGCATCCTTTTCTGTTGGGATTCTTTCCACCTCTTAGTAGCAACTTCTTTCACCTCGGTGCCTTGAGTACCTCTAGCTTTTCTCCTCTTCCCTGAAAAGAAGCCTTCTTCAAACAGGGCACTCCTTCTAGGGACTTTGGGGTTTGGGCTTCATTACAAAACCAGCAGCACGTATGTAGAATTTCCAGCACCAAAATATCAGGCCAATTTGGCCATGACCTGAAATCACACCACTTTCAGGCCAGAAGGCTGATGTGTGAAGACTTAGGCAGTCTTTGCTGTGGTTTTTTGAGCTTCTCCCTCGCCTGCTATACTTGCATCTCCCTGACCCTTCTCTCTGTGCTCATCCCTCAGGTCATGAAACGTAAGGAGTTTGGACTACTTCGCAATTCTGAGAGTTTGGCCGAGCTTTTTTTTGCTCTGAGAGGAGGCATTCTTCTGGAGTGCTGAATTTTAATTATTTATAGTGAATATTAGGCATTACCAACTCAGGCAGACCTCTCCTCAACAAAATGTATTCTATAGATATAGACTCAGGAAAACACAAGCCTTGGGTTAATTTCAGTTTTACAACAATGAATATACTTATTTTTCAGTAATTCGCGTGGCCCTTGAGGAGCCATTATTTTTTTATTTAAATATATGCTTAGTCCTAAAACCTCCCAAGTGTAATTGCCATATTTTGGTCTGGTAACAAGATATGAACCTATGGTGAACCACTTCTTCTAAGTTCCTGTCAAAGGTTTACTCTCCCTCTCCTTTTCTTTCTAGTTTAGTGTTAAATTTTTAGAGACAGGTCTTACTCCATTGCCACTTGCCCAGGAGCCAGAGTGCAGTGAGGCGTGATCATGGCTCACGCATGATAGCACTGACCTCCACCGGGCTCAAGCGATCCTCCCCACCTCAGCCTCCCTGGTAGCTGGGACTACCAGTGTGTGTGCCCCATGCCCAGCTGGTTTTTTAATATTTTTTTGTGAGATGTAGTCTCACTCCTGTTGCTCAGGCTGATCTCAAACTCCCCGAACCTCAAGCAATCCTCTGGCCTCAACCTCTCAAAGTGCTGGGATTACAGTTGCTGGCCCGAGCCACTGTGCCAGCCCTGCTCTCCCTCTCTTTTTCTCCCTCTCCTCCAACATTTCCTTCCATTTATATTCACTCAATCAATAACTCAGAAGAGCACCAAATAATTTTTACTTGTTACCATACTCAAGCATGGTACTGTCTGAAACCTTAAGTACTAATGGACCAGACCACTCCCACCTTAATCTTTTTTGTCTTTTAGAAGGCATTTTATCCTGATTATGAAAATAAATATTAAGAAAACTTACTGGATTTGATCCTCACTCCCTCAAAAAAAAGAGAACCCTGTGGCTGGAGGCAAGAATACACAGTTAATTTTTTGGAAAAGACAAAGAACCTTTGCAGAAGCCAAACCCAAGGGGAGGGGCAACGTGTTATTACAGGTCCACCACAGACTAAAGGTAGAAACCCTCAGGTACTATTAGGCCTCAGATCTACTGGAACATGGACCAGTTTCCAGCCCTGAGGGTAAAGAGGAATTAAAAGGGCATCCAGAGAAGATCCTACCCAATTACATTGCTTGAGGGGTGAAGAGTGAGGTCGGGTTGGCTGGGCAGGTGGCTCCCACGCCTGTAATCCTCAGCATTTTGGGAGGTGGGCAGATCACACGCATAGGGCCAGAGTTCAGTAGCCTGGCCAACATGGGTGAAACCATCTCTATTAAAGATGCAAAAGGCTGTGCTTGGCAGACATGGTGGTGCTGCATCTGTAATACCAACTACTAGGGAGGCTGAGGCAGGAGAATCTCGTTTGAACCTGGGAGGCGGAGGTTGCAGTGAGCCAAAGAGATCACCTGCAGCCTGGGTGACAAGGAGTGGGGACTCTGTCTTAGGAAAAAAAAAAAAAAAAAAGAATAGTTGGGGGCATCATGAAGGGATGGGAGCTGCCTCAAGAAACAACAACCATTGAAAAATGAGGAAGCTGAACCCTTTGATTCAATTTGCAAGGACTCATGAAATTGATAGCATTCCATAGAAGCTAAGAGTGGTGGCTTGTTTGCATAATAATGTGATGTTTTTTGAAATGCTTAAACACGGTTTTGGCAGTGGGGTTGTGAGGGAGAAAGGAAACAGGGGAGTACGACAGAGGCACAGTGTAGCAACCACATAAACTCCTGCCCTCTACTGTGGGTGAAATCCCATGCAGTGGTATTCACTGACTGCTGCTGCTTGCTTCTTGCTCCTGAGGGAAGGATACATAGATGATCAGCCTGAAAGCTCAAAGCAGGCATTGAAATACCGGGTGGACGGGTGGCTGCTTGAGGACAAACACTGCTGCATGGCTACAATTCCTCTGGATGCTTGTTTGGAAGACACAAAGAAAACTTTGGAATGGGAAGAGTAATTCAGGTGTATATGCTCCTTGTCATCCTGTTGTAAACATCAAATGACCCAGATTACATAATCTCTGCCTGCCCATGTTACCTAATTAACATCCCACCATACCAGATCCAAAAGTGAAGAGGTAGTTTGCACAAAATATGCTATTACAAAGTGCTATGGATGCTAGGGCTCCCAAATAAATATTATTCGGAACCATTTCATAACAACTTGTTCTAGAGACATCCAAGGGACAGGAGTCCCATGGGTGGGAATTTCCAGACCCAGTGCAGAGGGTTCCCCAGGGACCTCTTTAATTAAGAACCTTCTCAAGTCCTCGGTTTTGCATAACCTGTGGGTTTGTGGCCCCCTAGTGGGCCAGTTCTGCCTCTGGCTTCATCTGAAACAATGCTCTTAGCGGTAACATGCAGTGGACATTTTTTGTGAGGACTGCCGAGGTGGGTGGCGGGTGAGTTTGGAGGCCGTCCAGAGCTCACAGGAGGAGGTGCTTGTTTGTCTCAATTTGTAACCCTCTGGTAGATGAGGTGCTTCAATTCATTAAGAATGCAGCCTCATCCTGTGCCTGGTCTCACTCTATCTCCTGCATTTTATCTCTGAACCTGTGGGCCACAGGTTCAGCCTCCTATTTCAGGCCTCAAGTCCCTGTAGGTAGTGCAGCTGGCTCACAGAGTCTGAGTTTGTAGTGCTTGTTTTGGTGGCTGGCCCTGGCCCTTTTCCACTGTGTTCAAGATTGCAATGGCATGGTGAAAGGAGGTTTGAGACCTCAGGTCAAATCCATAGGCCCTTACCAACCGTGTGATTGTGGGACAAGTGACTTAGCTATGAAACTTGCCTTCCTCATCTGTAAGAAGGGATAACAGCCCTGGCCTGTGCAGAAATATAGGCTAATTTTGTAACTCCCTACCAGTACTTGCAATACTTTGAGGGTGGCATTCAAGACATGTAGCTGCTATTGTGATTTCAAAAAAATATGAGATGTAATTTATACACAATGAAATACTTCCCCTTTAAAGAGTAAAATTCAGTACTTTTAGTATCTGTGTAGAGTTATACAACCACAGTCACTGTCTAATTTCAAAAGCTTTTCATCATCCCAACAAGAAACTCTGTATTTATTAGTAGTTACTCCCTATTTCCCCCCTCCCTCAGCTCTGTAGCCGTGATGAATTTCTGTCTCTATTGGTTGCCTATTCTGGACATTTTATATAATCATGTAATATGTGGCTGTCTGTGTCTGACTTCTTTCACTTAAAATAGTGTTTTCAATGTTCATGCCAGTTGCAGCATGTATCAATTACTTCATTTCTTTTCATGTGAGTACCTGTTTCATCATGTGGATATATCACATTTGTTTTAATTCATCCGTTGATGGACATTTGGGTTGTTTCTACTTTTGGGCTATTTTTTTGAATGATGCTGTTATAAATGTTTGTATTGTACAACTTTGAGACAACATATGTTTTCATTTCTCTTGAGTGTATATACCCAGGAGTGGAATTGCCAGGTCATATCTTTAACTTGTATGTTTAACTTTTTTAAGGGAACTTGCCAAAGTGTTTAATACGGTGGCACCATTTTAGTCCCATCCAACAACATATGAGGGGTTCAATTTCATTATATCCTCACTAATTGTTGTCTGACTTTTTGATTATAGCCTTTCTGTAATGGATATGAAATTATATCTCATGGTGACTTGTAATTCCCTAATAACTAATAATGTTGCATCTTTTCACATGCTTGGTAGCCATTAGTATATCTTCTCTGAAAAAATATATATTCTAGCGGTCCGGCTTTAGGTTATTCATAGGGATGCACCGAGAAGTAGTGGAGAAGAATGGTGAAAAGAAAGACACAGAGAAGGGATTAGAGGGACGGTTCCCCTGATGGGAAGCTTACCTACAAGCTCTGGTTTATTCAGTGCTTTTATACATGCCAGGGTTAACAGTCCACAATAATAATTATTTCTTGTCTCCCTTGATGCGGCCTCTGTCTGTCCTGTGCTAACCATTAACTATGAAAAGCCATTCACAGCGCTTTCACCCTGATCTGGTAAGAACAAGAAGGTACCCATAATATGGGATCTTCTTGCTGTCAGTCTTTTACATATGCCACCTACTTCCCTTGTCTGCAGGTTATTTTGCCATGGAATGTGAATTTGGCTCCCCACAGTTCCCTTTTCTTTTCTAAAAGAAGCCGTTGATGATTTATCCTGAGCTGGGTGATGGCAGAGAAGGCCCCTGAGACAGACTGAAAAACACAAAGAATTAATAAAACAATACCTGCAAGGGTGGCTAGACTGATGCAATTATAGTAGACAAATGAGATGTAGGGGATAACTTATGGAGAATAGACAAATAAGTATCAGCAACACCTTGATTCACGACATCTAAATGTGCTTTGTTGCATCTTTATATTATGTAGTGAGGCAACATCTAAAGAGAGCAAGCTACGACCACAAATCTGCTGAAGGTGTGCTCAAATCTCTCCCAGCCCATTGAGATTGGATTATACCTTGAGCTGTTTAAGTACAGATCCATCTCTCATAGTCAGCATGACATTTTAGGGGTGAGTCTAGTAGATAAGGTCTCACCTCATGCCTATAACCAACAAACAGCCCTTCTAATGCATTCACCTGCATTGATTTTAAATCAATTGTTCTTGAGTTCCTAAAGCAGTACTAGTATTTTTTGCAAGATCGTTTCAAGCAAAGTGAGCAGTTTGAATATTTGTGATAGCCACAGCTGCAGTTGTTGGTAGTTGCAGCAGTAACAAGTGCTACTATTCCTGCAATGAGAAGTCCTAAAATTGCTGGCCCTGGGTGTGAGACTCACCAACTATTTGTAATGCAGCAAAACCAGGATCAGTATACCAGGTCTCATTAGACACGGCAGCATCACAGGGCAGAGGGTTGCTGTAGGGTCAGCTAGCAAGAAAGCTGAATTGCTCTGTGGAACTAGTACAGGTGGTTACAATGATAATGAATAATGTATTCTTTCACCTGATATCAAGAGATTAAATGGATTAATTGAACCTGTCTATGATGGGATCCAGTTCAAACCGCCCAAATCCCCTACAAATGAACTGTCCTCTTCCCAGGAAGGTTATTCGCATGGAGAGGGCAAGCATGGCTTTTTTTTAGACCTCTAGTCCCTGCAGATTAATGTTACATTGAGGTGAATTTAGATGTTTTGAGTCTCAGGTGGTGAGCACAGAACCCTGTCATCTGAGTCTGCATTGACAAAGATAAATGCCTGTCCAGGCCTTTAATAGTACACAGAAGCAGAAGTGAAGGGTGGCGTTTCACGTTTAGGGCCACCGCTGATGCGCAACCCCAGAATTCCATGTTCGTTACCGCACAATAGTGTACAGACACGCCAGGGAAGGAGTAGATCCCATGCCCACAGGTGGCAGCCAGCCACTGAGGGAAGGAAAAAAATAGAAGGGCAGTGAAACAAGCGTGACGTCCCGCTGTTTAACAGGCATTCCATTCCCCAAACCAGCATTGAAAGAAATGCGCATTAATCATGTATCCGTGCAAATATATCTGTGAGCACAGGTGCAGTTCTCCCACGCAATACCTGTGTCTCCTCATAGAGGCTGTATTAGAAACAATTAGAGGAGAGCCTTCTTGTGGTGGCGAGACAACCCTGTGTGTAACTGCAGACGCGCTTCTTTTATTTGGATCCTGTTAGGTGAGGAAGTTACTTGAGCTTCCATATGGCGGTTTTGGCAGGGGCGCCTGATTTTAATGAAGTTGAGGCTCTGTGATGGTCCCTGAGGGTTGCTCTGAGAGTGTGCAGACTGAGGTTTCTCACCAGGAACTGCTCCCATGCCGAATTGAGCCTGAACTTAACCCAGGTCCACCATCAGACCTCCCAGGAAAACACCTCGTCCCCATATTACAACAGGGTCAGGTCCTTTCATTGTCCAGTCAGGTCCTCCACCTCACAAGAGCTTTTGATGCCCACGCCAAAAAAACCGCTCAGCAGCAGAGCTGCCCCGCGCATCCAGGCTGAAACAACAAACACATATAAAGCAATAGCTGCAAATAATCCCCAGAGGTAAAGCGCCCTTTAATTTTTTTCGCTCAGATGTTTTACTGGTGGAGGTGCACGTTCAACATCCCCTGACCCAAAGGCGACAGCGCACGTGGGCATTAAATTGCGCGGCGAGTGAAAAGTTTAGCAAATACAGCTGGTGTCATCGGCCCTTGAGCTGCCGGGAATTCCTAAGGTTTGAAAAAAAACAGAGTAAGTGAGCTTTAACATTTTGACAGCCTCCCAGACATGGATAACTAAAAGGAAAACCTGAAAAGGTATCTACACAAAATATTGATGTAACTAGATTTTACCAAAGGGAGGGTAGAGTAACATCCACCCGCTGCCAAAGTCGGAAGACAAGCCTGGCGATTAACCCATAGTGCCGGGGAACAGGTTGCGTTGAGGGCAGGTGGAGTAATGTTTTACACAGCACGAGCAGCTTCACGAGTGATTTTGAACCGTAATCAACCGCAGGAGATTTTGATGATGTATGGTATAGAATTAGCTGCTCGCTGGCTGCATTTGTGAAGAAACAAAAGTTTATCAGCAGCTGCATTCGGGCAGACAACGGCCCGGTGGCAACAGAGAATGACTCCGATATGGCCTACAAATAGGGCAGCGGTACGCTACAGGACAACAGGATTGTAGAAGGAAAGTAACTGGTAAAAATTCATCATCAAGCCAGGTAAGAAATAAATAGTAAGCAGACATCTGGAGCAGAGTGCTGCCAGGAAAACCCACCCACTGTCAGCTAGCGGCTCAGATACCATCTTTCTAGGCCTGGCAGAAAGTTCAACCCGCCAGAGAAGAAGGCAAAGGAAAACCGAGGATCTGGTGTCATGATGACGGCTGCAACACCTGTTTTTAAAGTCCCTCGTCGTAATGCGCATACAGCCAAATTACTTACGCGACGAAGAGGGAGAACAAATGAAGTATCGCTGAAAAAGGTTGGACAATTTATGTTGTTTAAAGTAATGAGTTGACAATTGTCCGCGTATATGCTGCTCTGTCAAGGAAGGTTGAATTGACAAGAGAAACAACCTATTGATAAAGGAATGCGAGGATATCAGGGTCTTTCCATATGCAGCCTACTATATCCCCTCGCCTACGCTGGACTCCACCAATCTACAAGGCCTGATAGTCTTGTGACGGTGGAGGGCAGATGTAACCACCTCTAAAGGGGAGGTTGCAAACACCCGCCAGGGATATAGTGAGGGTAAGAATTAACAGAAGTATAAGGAAAGCGTAACTATGCGAACACGAGCTGTTGAATTGGCGGACTCTACAAGTTGTAAGGCTAGTTTTGTTTCTGGAGTAAGAGCCTTGTGAGATGACTACCGCCTCCCTCTTAGAATATCATTGAACAAGGGTAATAGTCAGTAGTAGTAAGGGACAGAAAAGGTCGCAACTCAGTTTATGTCTCCAAGCAATTTCTGAAAATCATTGAGTGTTTGCACTTGGAGAGAGGTTAAATTAGACCTTTTGAGGAGAAACAGTGGTTTTAAATTTTTTTGACCAAGATAAATGAGAGGAAATACTTGTTGAATTTTTCCTCTGCTATTTGCACCGTGCTGTAGGTAAATGCTGCTGTAAAATACGTTTGTCGCACTCTGCTAAAACCTCCTGCAATTAAAATGTCATCCGCCGCAAATGGGCAAAATGTAAATGTGAGGAAATTGAGCCCTAAAAGATTGCAAAAGGCCACATTTTGATATAAAGTAGGGCTACATAGGCCACTGCCTTGAGGCAGCTTAACTTCTCCACCGATACCTAGCCATTGTGGGCTGTGTTTAAAACCATAGAGGCAGGCCAAAAGCAAATCGAACTTTATCACTTGAATGGGAGAGGAATTGTAAAAAAAGCAGTCCTTAAGATCTATGACAAAAAAAGCTGGCCAATTTTTGGTATAGTTGTAGCAGAGGGAAGGCTAGGTTAAAAATGCCCCATGGGTAACATAGCAGATGGCAGTCTCGCAACCTGTACCCTCCATTTTCTGGATTTCTTTTACTAACAAATATTGGTGTATTCCAAGGCTAGTGAGTTCAACAGACCAAAGGGTGAGCTGCTCTGAATTAATTGAGTGGCTGCCAATTCCTGAGTTAAAGGCCACTGATCCAAACAGGTTCATTAGACTCTGACTGAGCAGCACCTGCAAGCGGGTGGGGTAGCTTAGATCGCGCCTGTAAAACCCGTAAACCATGTCGCATCATTTTGGTGTAACTTGTACTCTGGGGAAGTTAGGAGGCGCCCTTTCGGCGGGCCATCCCGTTTATGGGATGTGAGGAGCACCTCTGTCCTGGCTGCCCGTCTGGGAGGTGAGGGAGCCGCCTCTGCCCTTCCACTTTATCCCGGCTGGGTGAGGGGCCTCTGCCCAGCTGATCCCGGGGAAGAAGTGAGGAGGCGCCTCTGCCCAGCTGCCTCGTCCGGAAGAGTGAGGAGCCCAGCTGCCCAGCCGCCACATCCGGGAAGAAGGGAGGAGCGCCTCTGTCCGGCCATGCCTGGGGGGGGGAGGTGAGGGCGCCTCTGCCGAGCACACCCGTCTGGGGAGGAAATGAGGAGCGCCTCTGCCCGGCCCCGACTGGGAGGCGAGGAGCGCCTCTGCCCGATACCCATCGTCTGGGAGGTGAGGAGGTGAATCTGCGGG
>JAKGGE010001642.1:0-42688 GCA_023748175.1 Hoolock leuconedys
CACTTATTGGCCAGTAGGGTTATTAACTGGCCTACTTTTAATATTGTTGTGTCTCAGGGAGGCCCAAGGCAAGGGATGGAGACAAGGAATGGCCAGTTAGTGAAGCAGTCAGAACATACACAGCATTTATTGATTAAGTGCACCATCTTATATTGGCATGGTTCATGGTGCCCCAAAACAATTACAATAGGCCAGGCGTGGAAGCTCACACCTGTAATCCCAGCACTTTGGAAGCCCAAGGTGGGTGGATCACTTGAGGCTGGAGTTCAAGACCAGCCTGGTCAACATGGTGAAACCCTGTCTCTACTAAAAATACAAAAATTAGCCAGGTGTGGTGGCGCGTGCCTGTAATCCCAGCTACTGGTAGGCTGAGGCAGGAGAATCGCTTGAACCTGGGAGGCAGAGGTTGCAGTGAGCCAAGATCGTGGCACTGCACTCAAGCCTGGGCGACAGAGCCAGACTCCATCTTAAAAAAAAAAACAAAAAACAAAAAACAACCAAAATTACAATAGTAACATCAGTGATCATTGATCACAGATCGCCATAACAGATACAATATAAAAAGTTTGAAATATTGCTAAAATTGCCAAAATGTGACAGAGAGACATGAAGTGAGCACGTGCTGTTGGAAAATGGCTCGGATAGACTTGCTCAATGCAGAAGCCTTCCATTTGTAAATAATGCGAGATCTGCAAAGTGCAAATAAAGCAAAGAGCAATGAAACGAGGAGAGGCCATGGTGGCAAATGATTGGTAGACCAGCTGTTCATCTCAGAGAGGGACATCGAGAAAGTACAGCACCACGCCATGAATCCATTGCCTCCGTGAAAGAAAGCCTTTGCGATTGCCTTTGATACCCTCCTCCCTTCATTTTTGTGGACTCTTTCTTTAGGGACATACGTTCTTTGACATCATTTATTTGCGGGATGGAAGAAGTGAGCTTCTTGGGCAGAAATTCTCATCAATCCTGCTGCCTCACTCTACAAAACATCTGAGTTCAAAACACTCCAACTCAGGTCAAAATATCCCTCTTGTGAACACATTTTGCCCTCAGCAGAACCGCGCCAGCATGGGGAGGTGTGCTGGACAGAGTGCACCGTGTGGATCTCCTCCAGGGAAGCCTTTGCTGCCCAGCTGTGGGAGTGAGGCCAGCAGATGGCCTCCAGCTGTCAGCTCCTTCAGAGTCAGCCTCAGCTGCAGGGAGGCCAGCCTGGTCTGCCTTTTCTGCCCAAAGAGAGCCACCTTGGTGGGCAATGCTTGCTCCAGCACATCCGCCGGGGCTGACTAAGCCTTTGTGGGGTCTATAGCGAAGCTTGACTTCTTCTGCCCAATCTTGCTTCCTCCTCTGTTCCTTGACAGTTGTTGATCCTTAATAAATATCTGGCACCCCAAACTCTCAGCTTCTGCTTCTGAGACCCCCCTAAACAGAAAGACACTCGTGGTCTCTCTGCAGGTCAGCGGTGTCCAGTCACAGAAGCTTTGCCTATACCAGTATGTTGAATCATAACTTTATATGCCCCCAAAGACTCTCAGAGTCCAGAACAAGACCCCATGGTGAGGTTCAGCATGGGTGAGGCATGCCCTGACTTTCTTTGGCCAAGTGGGAGAACAGAACTGTGATGAGGCATTGGGGAAGGCCAGGAGCTGGCACCCCATCACAGCTGTGTGTGGGCAACACATCTTAGGAGAGTCAATGGAGAGTGAGCATCCACAGTTGACTCCCTTAAAACCAGCTCAGGCCACACCCACCCAAGAAGTCTCTGAGGATGTCTCGAGGGATGCAGGCCCAATTTAAAACTCCTGCCTACAGCAAGGTGTCTGTCATAATACCAACACACTGCATTCTATGGATCTGGTGAACATCTGCCATCTCCATCCCATGGGAGCTCCTTAAGGGAAAGCACTGAGCTTCCTTCATTCATTCACTCCCTCGGTTGGTCAGCTGGTCAGTCAGCCAGCCACCATAACTTTTTTTTTTTTTTTAACAAATATGCCTGAGTACCCACGGTGCACTGGGCAGATACAGCTGAGCAATCCTCTAGGACCTCACAGGTTTGTAAGAGAAACAGGAAAAAGTGGAGGAAGTGGAAGGAAGCCAAAGCATCCATCCTTTCACTTTCACTGACCCACTGAGTGGGTCTCGCTGGGTCTCAGTGAAAAGAAAGCAGTTTCTACTGCTTTAACCCTTTCCAATCCATGTCCCTTCAGACAAAGTAACCCCTGTGAGCTGGTAATCAAACAGAATTTTATTTAAGTGAAGCAAACAATGGAGAAATACGGGAGTACCAGATTTCCTCCCTTTAATTTGCACATTTTCAAGTGCAGATATTAGTAAATAGTTTATTTACATGAACATACAGGAACCAACGGCAGAGTTTGGCAAAATACTGACAGTTTAAATGCATTTATTTGTCTAAAATTCCTGGTAGTTAATTGTACTTTTTTTTTTTTTTTGGCAAGTTTTCACTTGAAATCTCAAAGTACTTTAAAGTAAGATGGCATTAAAAACAGCAACAGGAAGAAGCTGACGTGTCTTAAGGGCTCACCATGTTTAGACACTAAATGCTGTTAATATATATCACTATTTACTCCTTGAACTCATCCTATTTTGTTATTATATATACACCATATACTGTATTATTATTGTCTCAGCTTCACCGATAAGGAACCCTAGCATGGAGAGTTCAGAATTACTGGCAGATTAGGGAGGAATGGAGAGTGGAACCCAGCCCTGGCTGTGTCAAGCCCCCTCGGGCCCCCTCTCCTCTGCAACACTGTCTGCCTCTCCAGTACAGAGTCCTTCTCCAGCCCTTCCAGCGCCCATGAGTCCCATGTCCCAGCAGAATTAAAGGTGCAGGCCAGCATCACCTGCAAAGTCCCAGGTTGGAAGGGAACCTCATCTACACTTCTACAGGCAGATAAGGTTAGAAGTAGATTTTCCAGTTGCCACGTAAGCTGCAGCTCTCTCTAGACAAACCCATGTCTGGAATAGCAGAAAATGCTCCCCACGTGCTGATCTCCTCTGTGACCTTTTAATTCTGGGGCCCGGGGCTCCCTTGTTGGTCAAGTGTGAGCTCTTCCCTCCACTCCATCCATGTACTGAGGTCTCAAGCCACCACTGCCCCAGCCTGGACCTCACCCCTAAACCCAGTCTTGTGTGTGCATTTTCCACGCTCCCACTAGGGTGTTTAAAGGATTTCTCAACCTTAGTGTGTCCTGTAGAGGGTTCCTGAGCGCCCCCTAGAGCTCTGTCTTCCCAGTCTTTCCCACCTTAGTGAAGTCACTCCAGATCACTTCCTGTCACCTGGAAAATGTGGAGTGTCCTCCCAGAGTCCTCCGTTTCTCTCGCACCTCACACTCTGCACACAAGCCATGGAATGGATCAGGATCCCAGCCCCAGCTCCCTTCCACGGCACCCACACTCCCACACACCCAGTCCAGGCATGCGTCCGTCTCTCCCTCAGGATCACCACTGGCCAGCTTCCACGGTCCCTGTTTTGTCCTGGCTTTCCCTAGTCCCTTCTCACACCAGCCAGAGCAGCCACCTTACACCATGAGTCGGAGTGTGACTCCACTGCTCAGCTCCCCCATGCCCATCACTCGGAGAAAACAGACTCCTCACAGCTGGCCACTGGGCCCTGAGCCATGAGCACTGCGGCCCCACCATGACTCCTGGGACCTCACCCCCAGTCTCAGCCACGCGGCCTGCTTGATGTTCCTTAAACACTCTGGGGCACTTGCACCTGCTATTCTCACTGCCTGGAACGGCCTCCCCCAGGGATCCACATGGCTCACCCCCCGCCCTCTTCCGTCTTTCCCCAAGGCACCCTTGGTGACACCCTTTCCAGCCATCTGTCTAAAATGGCAACTCCTATAGGTCGTTCTCCTTATGGAAAACATAGGTACTGACCTCAATGTAACAACCCACATGTTCGTAGCTTTAAACCAAAAAGTGTCTGAGACACGTCTCAGTCAACTTAGTGGCTCACGCCTGTAATCCCAGTGCTTTGGGAGGCTGAGGCAGGTGGATCATCTGAGGTTAGGAGTTTGAGACCAGCCTGACCAACATGGAGAAACCCTGTCTCTACTAAAAATAAAAAAGTAGCCGGGCGTGGTGGCACATGCCTGTAATCCCAGCTACTTGGGAGGCTGAGGTAGGAGAATCGCTTAAATCCAGGAGATGGAGGTTGCAGCGAGCCGAGATTGCGCCATTGCACTCTAGCCTGGGTGACAGAGCAAGAGCCCATCTCAAAAAAAAAAAGTTTATTTCACCAAGGTTAAGGATGCATCTGTGACTCAGCCTCAGGAGATCCTGATGACATGTGCCCAAGGTGATCAGGGCACAGCTCAGTATTATACATTTTAGGAAGGCATGAGACATCGATCCGTGTGTGTAAGACATACATTGGTTGGGTCCAAAAGGTGGGACAACTTGAAGCGGAGAGGGGTCTTCTGGGTCATAGGTAGATAAGAGACAAACAGTTGCATCCTTTTAAGTTTCTGAGTAGCCTTTCACAGAATACACAATTTACAGCCACTTATGCCTTGTCTGGCTTAGCGAAACAATAGGACATCAGGATGTCCTATTGTGCAGAGGTGTGATCATGGCTCACTGCATCCTCGAACTCCTGAGCTCAATGGACCCTCTAGCCTCAGCCCCTTGAGTTGCTGGGACTATAGGTGCCTCCATCATACCCAGTTTTTTTCTGTAGTCTCAGTGTCTCAGCCTCAGCCAGCAGTGCTCCCATCTCAGCCTCCGAAAGTGCTAGGATTACAGGTGTGAGCCACTGCACCTGGCCACCCGCTCCTGATGCCCTGTCCTTCCGGCAACCCAGGCAGAAACTTCCTAGTGAACAGGGGGCACCTCGCAGGGAGACCACCTTCAGCCTTGGCCCCCAGGTGGCCCTTGGTGGAGCAGCCATCTGCAGGGATTCCCTTCCTTGGGAGCCCCTCGCAGGCCTGCCCACTCACCCTACTCTCAAAATCTGCCAAAAGGAGAGCTACAGAGAAGCCAAGCAGGGGTATTTATCTCAGACTCCCCGCTTCGCTAAACTGGACCTCTCCAAAATCACTCACTTCCTTGTTCCTCCACCAGTTTCCATGGCAGGCTGTGGGCCCAGATCTCCTCCCCTTCCTGCCATCATCCTCTCACCCTGGCACCTCACTGCGGCCGCAGCTTTCAGGGACCCCCGTTCATCAAGCATCCTGCTCTCATTGTCCTCTCTTTTAAACATACCCAAATATCAGGGGGTCTCCAGTCCTCATGTAGGTTGGCGGATTTCACAGGTAGAATGTTTTGGGTTTCTGGAGGAAAGGTATCTTTGTTGGCACAGTCACAAATGGCATGTCAACAATTTTGATTCTGAAACCAGTTCTCCCCTTCTAGGTGAGAACAAAGTCCCTGAATTCAGAGGTACTGCCTTCCAGTGCCAGGCAGCTTCTCCCACTCCCTTCTCTCTAAATCTAGGTGGGGAACAATGGACACCTCCCACCTCCCTGCATAAGCACCCACAGGCCGAGCAGGGGCTGGGCGTCTCTCAGAGCCCAGGCCTGGCTAACAAAGAAGACTCAAAGATCAAAGGAGAGACTCAAAGATTGATGTGGGGTGGGGAGGGTAACGGGGGATATTGGTCAAAGGACACACAATTCTACAACTTGGAGACTATAGTTGATAGCAATGCATTCTTGAAAATTGCTACCAAAATGATAAGTATGTGAAATAATACATATGTTAAGTATGTGAAGTAATACACATGTTAAATATGTATACATTGTGGAATTTAGCCATTCACAATGTATACATATTTCAAAACATCATGCTGTACATCATTAATAGGTATAATTTTGTTAATTAAACATTAATTAAAAATTAATTTTTTACAAAAGGCAGATGTCAGGACATGATTCACAGGGAAGACTCCAGGGGCCCTAAATCACCCACTGACCTGGTGGGGACTTCTTTTTCCTCTTCTGAATTCTCTCGAGCACCCAAAGCAGGGCCTCTGATAGAGACCGGTGAAGGCAGAAAAGTGCTCCTGTTCTGTGAGCGAGCTTGTTTCCAGAACAGAGTCTCTTTTCCAGAAATGGAGAGGTGGCAGCCAAGAAAGCAGAAGAATCCCAACTAAAGCCACGAGAGAGTGGTACGCCATGGCAGAAATTCAAGCCCAGAAGCCTCAAACCTGGCCTTGACAACATGCTGCCCTCTGGGTTCCCTTTTAAACAGGTTACAACAGAGCAAGGCTCAAGCATTTTTTTTAAATTTCTTTAAATCTAAAAAAAGACTTTTCAGGGCACAAATTAATAGGCCATGATAAAAGTGTATGGAGTGGAGGAAGCAATCCAAGTGACTGTTGAGAATTTCAGCCTTCATGGTTCCAAGGGAGCCGTCGCTCAGGCAGAGCCCTGCTGGACACTGTGCTCCCATCAGCTCAGAGAAGGGGAAAGCCTTGTCTTTATGCACTTTGTTAATGAATTATAACCCATTTATATATAATGTTAAAATTGTGAGGGGTGGTGAGATTCCAAAACTTGCAATGCATTTGATCCAGCTCCCAGATCCACCCACAAAGTCTACCACACACAATGCAAAGAAGGCTGCAGGGAGAGAGGTGCACACATTACAAGGCAGGTCACACCTCTGAACCAGAAGCTCAAGTCAGAGCAAGCCCTCAGGAGAGGTTGTCTACTACTGGGAGAGGCGCTGTTTATTTTTGAGCTGTGAAAGGAGAAATCTTTTGTTGGCTTGAATCCTACAAGATATATGCCCAGTTTCATTCAGCCAGGAAGCGATTCCACCAACATAACCTCAGCCTTCAAAGTCCATCTCAATGTTCTCCCTTCCATGAAAGGACTTTTGCATTCCCAAAATGATTATTATCCTTTTCTGAATCCCCATAGCCCACTTTTATCTTGCTTGACTATGGCTGTCATATAAGCCTGTTGGCCACACCCTTTTCCCTCGGCCTGAATGAAAATGCCCCTTCCTGCCCTTCCTAGCTCCTGGCCACGAGGACATGATGGTCTCCATCATCTGTTCATTATCTCTAACCATTTAAGATTAGTGCTTTTTTTTTTTCAGGGAAAAAAAAGTTATATGAATAAACTACACATTTTTTTTTATATATATATTTTTTATTATACTTTAGGTTTTAGGGTACATGTGCACAATGTGCAGGTTTGTTACATATGTATCCATGTGCCATGTTGATTTCCTGCACCCATTAACTTGTCATTCAGCATTAGGTATATCTCTAATGCAGTCCCCCCCTCCCCTTACCCCACAACAGTCCCTGGAATGTGATGTTCCCTTCCTGTGTCCATGAGTTCTCATTGTTCAATTCCCACCTATTGGTGAGAACATCACGGTGTTTGGTTTTTTTTTTTGGCTGTCATGCGATAGTTTGCACAGAGAATGATGTTTTCCAGTTTCATCCATGTCCTACAAAGGACATGAACTCATCATTTTTTATGGCTGCATAGTATTCCATGGTGTATATGTGCCACATTTTCTTAATCAGTCTATTGTTGTTCGACATTTGGGTTGGTTCCAACTCTTTGCTGTGTGAATAGTGCGCCTTGTAAACACGTGAGCATGTGTCTTTATAGCAGCATGATTTATAGTCCTTTGGGTATATACCCAGTAATGGGATGGCTGGGTCAAATGGTATTTCTAGTTCGAGATCCCTGAGGAATCGCCACACTGACTTCCACAATGGTTGAACTAGTTTACAGTCCACCAACAGTGTAAAAGTGTTCCTATTTCTCCACATCCTCTCCAGCACCTGTTGTTTCCTGCTTTTTAATGATGTAATAGTTTCTAACTGGTGTGAGATGGTATCTCACTGTGGTTTTGATTTGCATTTCTCTGATGGCCAGTGATGATGAGCATTTCTTCATGTGTTTTTTTGGCTGCATAAATGTCTTCTTTTGAGAAGTGTCTGTTCATGTCCTTTGCCCACTTTTTTTGATGGGGTTGTTTGTTTTTCTTGTAAATTTGTTTGAGTTCATTGTAGATTCTGGATATTAGCCCTTTGTCAGATGAGTAGGTTGCAAAAATTTTCTCCCATTCTGTAGGTTGCCTGTTCACTCTGATGGTAGTTTCTTTTGCTGTGCAGAAGCTCTTTAGTTTAATTAGATCCCATTTGTCAATTTTGGCTTTGTTGCCATTGCTTTTGGTGTTTTAGACATGAAGTCCTTGCTTGCATATATAGCCTGGATGGAATTACCTAGGTTTTCTTGTAGGATTTTAATGGTTTTAGGTCTAACATTTAAGTCTCTAATCCATCTTGAATTAATTTTTGTATAAGGTGTAAGGAAGGGATCCAGTTTCAGCTTTCTACATATGGCTAGCCAGTTTTCCCAGCACCATTTATTAAATAGAGAATCCTTTCCCCATTTCTTGTTTTGTCAGGTTTGTCAAAGATCAGATAGTTGTAGATATCACGGCATCATTTCTGAGGGCTCTGTTCTGTTCCATTGATCTATATCTCTGTTGTGGTACCAGTACCATGCTGTTTTTGGTTACTGTAGCCTTGTAGTATAGTTTGAAGTCAGGTAGCGTGATGCCTCCAGCTTTGTTCTTTTGGCTTAGGATTGACTTGGCAATCACGGGCTCTTTTTTGGTTCCATATGAACTTTAAAGTAGTTTTTCAATTCTGTGAAGAAAGTCATTGGTAGCTTGATGGGGATGGCATTGAATCTATAAATTACTTTGGGCAGTATGGCCATTTTCCGCGATATTGATTCTTCCAACCCATGAGCATGGAATGTTCTTCCATTTGTTTGTATCCTCTTTTATTTCATTGAGCAGTGGTTTGTAGTTCTCCTTGAAGGGTCCTTCACATCCCTTGTAAGTTGGATTCCTAGGTATTTTATTCTCTTTGAAGCAATTGTGAATGGGAGTTCACTCCGCGATTTGGCTCTCTGTTTGTCTGTGATTGGTGTACAAGAACGCTTGCGATTTTTGTACATTGATTTTGTATCCTGAGACTTTGCTGAAGTTGCTAATCAGCTTAAGGAGATTTTGGGCTGAGACAATGGGATTTTCTAGATATACAATCATGTCATCTGCAAACAGGGACAGTTTGACTTCCTCTTTTCTAATTGAATACCCTTTATTTCCTTCTCCTGCCTGATTGCTCTGGCCAGAACTTCCAGCACTATGTTGAATAGGAGGCGGTGAGAGAGGGCATCCTGTCTTGTGCCAGTTTTCAGAGGAATGCTTCCAGTTTTTTGCCCATTCAGTATGATATTGGCTGTGGGTTTGTCGTATATAGCTCTTGTGTACGAGATATGTCCCATCAATACCAAATTTATTGAGAGTTTTAGCATGAAAGGTTGTTGAATTTTGTCAAAAGCCTTTTCTGCATCTATTGAAGATAATCATGTGGTTTTGTCTTTGGTTCTGTTTATATGCTGGATTACATTTATTGATTTAGCGTATGTTGAACAACCTTGCCTCAGGGATGAAGCCCACTTGTCGTGGTGTATAAGCTTTTGATGTGCTGCTGGATTCGGTTTGCCAGTATTTTGTGAGGATTTTGCATCAATGTTCATCAAGGATATTGGTCTAAAATTCTCCTTTGGTGTGTCTCTGCCTGGCTTTGGTATCGGGATGATGCTGGCTTCATAAAATGTGTTAGGGAGATTCCTCTTTTTCTATCGATTGGAATAGTTTCAGAAGGGGCCGTGCAGGTTCCTTCTTGTACCTCTGGTAGAATTCAGCTGTGAATCCATCAGGTCCTGGACTCTTTTTTGGTTGGTAAGCTATTGATTATTGCCACAATTTCAGAACCTGTTATTGGTCTATTCAGAGATTTGACTTCTTCCTGATTTAGTCTTAAGGAGGGTGTATTTGTCGAGGAATTTATCCATTTCTTCTAGATTTTCTAGTTTATTTGCATAGAGGTGTTTGTAGTATTCTCTGATGGTAGATTGTATTTCTGTGGGATCGGTGGTGATATCCCGCCATTTTTTTTATTGCATCTATTTGATTCTTCTCTCTTTTCTTCTTTATTAGTCTTGCTAGCGGTCTATCAATTTTGTTGATCTTCTCAAAACCAGCTCCTGGATTCATTAATTTTTTGAAGGTTTTGTGTCTCTATTTCCTTCAGTTCTGCTCTGATTTTAGTTATTTCTAGCCTTCTGCTAGCTTTTGAATGTGTTTGCTCCTGCTTTCTAGTTCTTTTATTTGTGATGTTAGGGTGTCAATTTTGGATCTTTCCTGCTTTCTCTTGTGGGCATTTAGTGCTATAAATTTCCCTCTACACACTGCTTTGAATGTGTCCCAGAGATTCTGGTATGTTGTGTCTTTGTTCTCGTTGGCTTCAAAAACATCTTTATTTCTGCCTTCATTTCATTATGTACCCAATAGTCATTCAGAACAGGTTGTTCAGTTTCCATGTAGTTGAGCGGTTTTGAGTGAGTTTCTTAATCCTGAGTTCTAGTTTGATTGCTACTGTGGTCTGAGAGACAGTTTGTTATAATTTCTGTTCTTTTACATTTTGCTGAGGAGAGATTTACTTCCAACTATGTGGTCAATTTTGGAATAGGTGTGGTGTGGTGCTGAAAAAAATGTATATTCTGTTGATTTGGGGTGGAGAGTTCTGTAGATGTCTATTAGGTCCACTTTGTTTAGAGCTGAGTTCAATTCCTGGATATCACTTGTTAACTTTCTGTCTCGATGATCTGTCTAATGTTGACAGTGGGGTGTTAAAATCTCCCATTATTATTGTGTGGGAGTTTAAGTCCCTTGTAGGTCACTCAGGACTTGCTTTATGAATCTGGGTGCTCCTGTGTTGGGTGCATATATATTTAGGATAGTTAGCTCTTCTTGTTCAATTGATCCCTTACCATTATGTAATGGCCTTCTTTGTCTCTTTTGATCTTTGTTGGTTTTAAAGTCTATTTTGTCAGAGACTAGGATTGCAACCCCTGCCTTTTTTTTTGTTTTCCATTTGCTTGACAGATCTTCCTCCATCCTTTATTTTGAGTCTGTGTGTATCTCTGCATGTGAGATGGGTTTCCTGAATACAACACACTGGCGGGTCCTGACTCCACTTATCAGTTTGCCAGTCTGTGTCTTTTAATTGGAGCATTTAGCCCATTTACATTTAATGTTAATATATTGTTATGTGTGAATCTGATCCTGTCATTATGATGTTAGTTGGTTATTTTGCTCATTAGTTGATGCAGTTTCTTCCTAGCCTCGATGGTCTTTACAATTTGGCATGTTTTGCAGTGGCTGGTACGGTTGTTCCTTTCCATGTTTAGTGCTTCCTTCAGGAGCTCTTTAGAGACGGTACAAGTGGTGACAAAATCACTCAGCGTTTGCTTGTCTGTAAAGTATTTTATTTCTCCTTCCTTATGAAGCTTAGTTTGGCTGGATAGGAAATTCTGGGTTTGAAAATTCTTTTCTTTAAGAATGTTGAATATATTTACTCTCTTCTGGCTTGTAGAGTTTCTGCTGAGAGATCAGCTGTTAGTCTGATGGGCTTCCCTTTGTGGGTAACCGACCTTTCTCTCTGGCTGCCCTTAACATTTTTTTCCTTCATTTCAACTTTGGTGAATCTGACAATTATGTGTCTTGGGTTGCTCTTCTCGAGGAGTATCTTTGTGGCGTTCTCTGTATTTCCTGAATCTGAATGTTGGCCTGCCTTGCTAGATTGGGAAGTTCTCCTGGATAATATCTTGCAGAGTGTTTCCAACTTGGTTCCATTCTCCGTCATTTTCAGGTACACCAATCAGGCGTAGAGTTTGAGGTAAGTTTCAAGTAGTCCCAAATTTCTTGGAGGCTTTGTTCATTTCTTTTTATTCTTTTTCTCTAGACTTCCCTTCGCTTCATTTCATTCATTTCATCTTCCATCAGCGATACCTTTCTTCAGTTGATGCATCTGCTACTGAGGCTTCTGCAATCTTCACGTAGGCTACCGACAGCTTTCCTCCGTCATCTCCTTGAAGCCCTTATCTCCATTGGTTATTCTAGTTATCCATTCTTCTAATTTTTTTTCAAAGTTTTTAACTTCTTTGCTATTGTTTGAATTTCCTCCCGTAGCTCAAGGTAGTTTGATTGTCTGAAGCCTTCTTCTCTCAACTCGTCAGAGTCATCCTCCATCCAGCTTTGTTCCATTGCTGGTGAGGAACTGCGTTCCTTTGGAGGAGGAGAGGTGCTCTACTTTTAGAGTTTCCAGTTTTTCTGCTCTGTTTTCCCCATCTTTGCGGTTTTATCTACTTTTGGGCTTTGATGATGGTGATGTACAGATGGGTTTTGGTGTGGATGTCCTTTTGTTTGTTAGTTTTCCTTCTACCACACAGGACCCTCAGCTGCAGGTCTGTTGGAGTTTACTAGAGGTCCACTCAGACCCTGTTTGGCTGGAGTGTGTCCTTTGTAGCGGTGGCTGCAGAACAGTGGTTTTTCATTGAGACCACAAATTCAGCTGTCTGATAGTTCGCTGGAAGTTTTGTCTCAGAGGTACCCGGCCCTTGAGGTGTCAGTCTTTTCCCTACTGGGGGGTGCCTCCCAGTTAGGCTGCTCAGGGTGAGGGACCCTGGGAGGCAGTCTGTCATTCTCAGATCTCCAGCTGCGTGCTGGGAGAACCACTACTCTCTTCAAAGCTGTCAGTCAGACAGGGACGTTTAAGTCTCTGGAGATTCCTGCTGACTTTTTGTTTGTCTGTGCCCTGCCCAGAGAGTGGAGCCTGGAGGCGGAACCTTGGGCCTCCTTGAGCTGTGGTGGGCTCCCACCCAGTTCCGAGCTTCCTGGCTGCTTTGTTTTACCCTAAGCAAGCCTGGGCAATGGCGCCCACTCCCCAGCCTGGCTGCCGCCTTGCAGCTTGATCTCAGACTGCTGTGCTAGCACTCGAGACTCGTGGGCATGGGACCCTCCCGAGGCCAGGTGCGAGATACAATCTCCTAGTGTGCCGTTTCCAGGCCCATTGGGAGAGCGCGAGTATTAGGGCGGGGACTAGCCCGGCTTTCCAGGTGCCGTCTGTTGCACTCTTTGAGCCGAGGGAGCTCCTGACCTGCGCTTCCGGAGGGAGGCAGTGCCTCGCCCTGCTTCGGCTCGCGCACTGCGGCAGTGTCCTGCACTTACTGTTTGGCACCTAGTGAGATGAAACGGTACCTCAAGCAGAAATGCCAGAAATCACCCGTCTTCTGGCCATTTCCGGGCGCGGGAGCTGGGGCGGAGCCTGTTCCTATTGACCATGCAGCTCCCCCCATCAACGTTTCAACTACACATATTTTTAAAATGTTACTTAGCACATGCTTTCTGTTTGTTAAA
This sequence comes from Hoolock leuconedys, assembly GCA_023748175.1. NCBI lineage: Eukaryota > Metazoa > Chordata > Mammalia > Primates > Hylobatidae > Hoolock > Hoolock leuconedys. The sequence continues at coordinate 13,279 of JAKGGE010001642.1, forward strand.
AAGAGCCATTAGGGCCACAGCTCTTAATGCAAGAGCTGAGCTCTGGCTCTTTCCTTGGACTCTGATCCATTCCACCCTCTCCAGCCCCCAGGGTTTTTTTAATCTGATCAGTCAATTCTGGCAGGAGCTACATTTCCTAGAGAGGAGGGTCAGTATCAACCTCTGGCTAGGGCTCACACTTTTATGGAGTGCCACCACAAGGGTTTCAAGATTTCAGCCTGGGAGTATGGTCCTGTGGTGGAGGAGAAGAGCAAGAGGCTGCCGACCTTGATGTACATTCTGCCCAGCTTTAGGGATAAAAGCTGCCCCTGTCCTCCAGCCCAGCTCAGCACAGTCCTCTCTTCTGCACGAACATTTGGAGGCCAAAGCCAGAAGCAATCAGGAAGGGGGGCTCTCCTCTGCCTCCCTGTGCCATCGTCTCTGGCTCACCTGTGTTACTCAGGGGCTTGCTGAGGGGCTGGGTGTGGTCCAACGCTTTCTTAGCCTCAGTCCTTCTATGAACTGGAAAAAGGAACCCACTCTGGGCTGGCTCCTGCTGGACCCTGTGGCCGCTGGCTGCCCTGTTGCGGGCACTGCTTGGGCTGCCCCCACAGTGGGCCTGGTGTGGTCTTGAGTATTCCTGGATACTTTGGCAAAATCCCGTCAAATAGCAGGACCAATCCTACAACAGTTTCTGCATCTAGTGTTGATTTTCATACTGTCCTGAGATGACTCTGGGGCTCCAAGGATGTGCTTCATGGGTCAATGGAAGGGGAAATCAGGGAGACACACAGGCTGATCCTATTCCCATCCCTCCCAGCAATCCAGCACTCATCTGCTTTTACACAGTGAGATTCCATGAAGATTTCTTTGGAAGAAAGGATTCTACTGATTTTTAAGAAACTGTAAGCTTTGCTATTTCTAGTTTACCTCACACACATACAAATCATCTACTTGAGTCACAACTGACCACACGACTGCTAGAGGCCGATGAGGGGGGCCTTCACTGTGCCTTCTAGAGATTGGGATTACAGAAGCAGTGAGCCACTGTGCCACATCGTTATGATCAGACAGGGCATGTCCATGAAAATCTTAGGTAACAAGGGGACTCTAGACTGCCTTGTGGCTTAAGTTTCCATAAGGGATTAGATGTCACTTTTCTAAGAAAAACATCACTTTTATCAGATGTCAAAATGTGTGCACTTTTTCTTTTCTTTTCTTTCTTTTTTTTTTTTTTGAGACGAGTCTCGCTGTGTTGTCCAGGCTGGAGTGCAGTGGCGCAATCTTGGCTCACTGCAAGCTCCGCCTCCTGGGTTCACGCCATTCTCCTGTCTCAGCCTCCCGAGTAGCTAGGACTACAGGCACCTGCCACCATGCCCGGCTAATTTTTTGTATTTTCAGTAGAGACGGCATTTCACCATGTTAGCCAGGATGGCCTGATCTCCTGACCTCGTGATCTGCCCACCTGGGCCTCCCAGAGACCTGGGATTACAGGTGTGAGCCACCGCGTCAGGCCGTACTTTTTCTTAATATAGAAAAGAAGCTGTCAGGTTGGGCTACAGTGTGTGGCTCACACAGTCAGATGTGTGTTTCAGGAGGGAATTCCCTCTGGAAGCTGGTTCAAGGTAGAGGGGTGGGAGGAAAAGCAGAGACACTGAGATCTCCTGGAGGAGACGTCTGCAGGAAGCTGGGTGTCCAGGTCTGGAACTGAGAATGGCCTGGGAGCATGGGGATGCGGGTCGGGACACACAGCATTTAGGTGATGGTTAAAACCAGAAGTGTGGATTCCCCAAGGGAAACTGGCAGAATGGGAAGGAAAGCGGGTTAACAGACATCCTTGGGGAGCACTAATCTTAAATGGTTAGAGATAACGAACAGATGATGGAGACCATCATGTCCTGGTGGCCAGGAGCTAGGAAGGGCAGGAAGGGGCATTTTCATTCAGGCCAAGGGAAAAGGGTATGGCCAACAGGTTTATATGACAGCCGTGGTCAAGCAAGATAAAAGCAAAAAATACACTTTTGGCAATTAGGAACTACCAGTTGGGCATTAGGAACCATGCCTGATACAGTCCTGCCATTACTGTAGAGTGTGTTGCCTGCAAATGGAAATTTCATTCAGGTAGACTGTTTCATAAGCACATGCCCTGTTTATTCATTTATATGTATATAAAATATAAATATATAATATATTATATATAATATAAAAATATATATATAATATAACATATATATAAAATATAATATATTATATATAATATATTATACATAATATATAATATAAAATATATTATATATAATATAAAATTATATATAATATAATATAAATATAAATATATATATATATAGAGAGAGAGAGAGAGATGGAATCTCACTCTGTGGCCCAGGCTGGAGTACAGTGGTGCAATCTCATTCACACAACCTCATCCCAAACCTCCCTAGTAGCTGGGATTATAGGCGCCTGCCACTACGCCCAGCTAATTTTTGTATTTTTAGTAGAGATGGGGTTTCCCCATGTTGGTCAGGCTGGTCTCAAACTCCTGACCTCGTGATCTGCCTGCCTTGGCCTCCCAAAGTGCTGGGATTACAGGCGTGAGCCACGGCACCCAGCCCATTCATTAATTTTTTTAACTCTGAATGTCTAACTTTGTATTTGAAATTAAATGAACATTGATCATAAGATTATTGCTTTGTAGCTATGAATCTGTATCTACCTTTCCCTGCAGTATTAAGCATACCATTAAATAGAAATGTTAAAATAATAGTATAACTACTCTAAACTAAGAACATCAAACCATCTTCATTCAGATGTTCTCATACTTTGGCAAGATAAAGGGATGACAATTGCAGCAAAAGGGATTTTACCCACTTCATGTCCACCCAGTGATCTCATCCTGGGAGAATTTTTTTCCTTTAGGAATTGGGTGTATTTCTTTTATTTCCACTCTCATCTGTGATTAGTAGAACAAATTATTGGCTTTTAAAATTTTAAGACATTTCTTATGATTATTTCATAAATCAAAATGACTACAAGCCAAATGGACTTCTGGGAATTAGGATTACAGCATTTTATCTACCAAACTTTTCCCCTAAAAAATAATAAACGACCTTCCTTTTTCTAAATGTTCCTAAGTTCACCTCTTACTTCACCATTCAACTTAATTTACTGCCCAACATATGAGAAGAAAATATCAAGGATACTTAGTTGTGTCCAAAATGCTGGAAAAGATAATTCCTCTGGAAGTAAGCTTCACACTTAAAAAAGTCATGACAGATGATGAAAGGAAAAATGCAGCACCATTCTGGGAATGGATGTACTTTAATGACTCATCAAAAATAATTCCCTTCCGCAGAAGAATCACTTGAACCCGGGAGGCAGAGCTTGCAGTGAGCCTAGATCGCACCCCTGCACTCCAGCCTGGCGACAGAACGAGACTCCGTCTCCAAAAGAAAACAATAATAATAATAAATAATAATAATAATTCTCTTCCCTATACTTTAGGAAAAACATAAAATTCAAACATGGGGCTAAGAGAATGTGTGTAGATGTGGGGGGTGGTAACGGGAAGTTTCCTTCACATGACAAAGACTTAGAACCAAAATAAGGTATTTTTGGTTCTTATTTTGGTTCCTTTAGTACAAAACTAAGGAAATGCTCAAGTTGCAGTTCTCAGGGCAACACCAGGCAAGTCAGGCTCCTAGAGGAACAGCAGCCCCGAGGATTTATGCTCATGCCGCCAGCCACAAACTTTCATCCATACAGTGTCTTCACATTCATGCAAACTGCCGTTGCAGGGGAAAATTCTGCTTTGCATTTCCTGACATTTATGCTTTTCAGTTCTGAGCCTCACATTGCACATCGACAGATTTCTGCATTCCGTTTCCTTTGAGAAACTCTCCGGGCTTCCGCTGCCTCCTTTGAAAAGTGAGGAACTGAGGCGCAGTGGGGAGAGCACCATGAGTGGAGTCCTGCGACCCGTATTCAAGTCCAGACACTGCTCCTTGCCAGCGACAATCAGGGTCAGGGCTCTCTGGTGAGTATAACGTCCAGTTTGCAGGGTTGCTGGGTGAATGTGAGGCATATATGAAAAGCCATGAAAAGGACATCTCCACACAATTATAAGGTGCTTCATTGTTACAGCTTATGTTTAAGATGTTCCCATTAAAAGATTCTAATACTGGCCAGGCGTGGTGGCTCATGCCTGTAATCCCCACTTTGGGAGGCGAGGTGGGCGGATCACCTGAGGTCAGGAGTTTGAGACCAGCCTGACCAACATGGAGAAACTCTGTCCCTACTAAAAATACAAAATTAGCTGGGCGTGGTGGCGCATGCCTGTAATCCCAGCTACTCAGGAGGCTGAGGCAGGAGAATCATTTGAACCTGGCAGGCGGAGATTGCAGCGAGCTGAGATTGCACCATTGCAGTCCAGCCTGGGCGAGAAGAGCAAAACTCTGTCTCAAAAAAAATTTTTTTTTACATTCTAATTCCACTTCCTTAAAAAGCATTCACATTGGAGAAGGGGTGGAAAAGGAAGCCAGACTCTGCTGATAGTGCAGAAAAGCAAATGGGAGATGACCTGCTGCCAGTGGGCTGAAGGTGATGCTTCCTGCCTGTTCTCTTTGTGGGACACAGGCCTGCAGCCCTTCTTCCAGAATTGGGGTAGGCTCTCTTTTGTGCAGTATACACTTCACTTCCCCGGCCCCTGATGACCACAAAGATTTATTTGTGGTTGGCCACAGGTGACTACAAAGTAACACAAGCGTCAAGGAGGCTGAAACTTACCCCATAGCTAAGAAGTGCATTAAAGCTCCAGATGAAGTTTCCCACAGAAAAATCGGAAAGGAAGTCAGTATGATTCCACTGCAGTGGAACTGGCTTCGCAATCCCATGACCCTAACACCATTTATACTATTATATCTATGAGAAAATACATTCCATGTTCAGACCAACCTTCAAACATTTAGAACATAATCCAATGAGACTGAAATTAGAATATTTTGCCTAATAAGGTACAGGAAGGGCATCGTAAAAGGGAGGTAATGTTGGGAAAACCGGAGATAGATGGTGTTTTAATTATGTTTTTACTCACATATTTGATATAGCAACAATACATCATTTCTTCTCAATTTCAGTTTTTCAGCTTAAATTCTGAACCACCTAAGACCAATCAGTCTGTTAATTACATGCACCCACCCCCGGCTATTTTTTTTTTAGATGGAGTCTCACTCTATCACCCAGGCTGGAGTGCAGTGGCGCGATCTCAGCTCACTGCAAGCTCCACCTCCCAGGTTAACAGCATTCTTCTTCCTCCAACCTCCCGAGTAGCAGGGGACTTGGGGTGCCGCCACCGTCCCTGCCCAATTTTTGTATTTTTTTTTTTTTTTTAGTAGAGACATGGTTTCACTGTGTTAGCCAGGATGGTCTCGATCTCCTGAGCTTGTGATCCACCTGCCTCGGCCTCCCAAAGTGCTGGGGTTACAGGTGTGAGCCACCGTGCCCGCCACACAGCCCCTTCTTGGTCTCATGCCCATTAGTTTGAATATATCGTCTCACAAATCCTTCCCTCAGCACTGCTAAGTATAATGGCATAAAGTCTAATAGAGATTTTTTTGGCTTTCTAAAAAGTTCTATTCACCTTCTTCCTTGGTATTAACAAACAGAGCAATGATCAGACAGAAGCAAGAGGGGAAAGTGGTGAGCTGACCCCCTAAAATCTGTCAAACAAAGCTCAGGGGCCAACACCATTCAGTGCACTTAATTCCACACTACTGATGACCTAGGCTACTGATGGCCTCAGCCACTTGCTAAGTACGAGGCTGTGATGCCCAGGAGGGGTCCAGCACTTTTTTATCCATCTCACCCACAGCAGGCAGGGGTGGGGATGAACTCACATAACTGAGGCTGTCTTGTGTGTCCATCCCTGCCCTCTCCGAAGGTGCTCACCATCCCCTCTGAAAGGGGAGCCTGGATAGCTGGTGATGAGCCCCAGGCCTCAGGGAGGGGAGAGCATTCAGTCTGCTTCAGCTCAACTCTCTTAACAAGTATGGCTCTGGGATTACAAACATCAAAATAAAATAAGAGTGAATTCAACACAAGTCGAATGTCTAGGGTCTTGGTTTCTCCTTTATCTGAGGTGGCAGGTGCTTTTTGGTTTTCAAGATTGGAGATTAGACTTTATGTGATGATCTGGAATAAGAGCTGACATGGGACAGTGTTAAAAACACAGGCTGTTTTGCCACCTCTACCATTTTTTAATCACATGATCTTTGCAAAGTCTCCTCTCTGAGCCTCAGTTTCCTCATCTGTAATGTGGGGAGGATGACAGTCCTGCCTAACAGAATAAGTGTGAAGACCACTGAGATAACAGGAGTACAAGACAGTGCCTGGTTCAGAGCAGCCATTCTGTCAATTAACATTGGCTGTCATTACTGTCACTACAGCACATTACTGCTTTAAGTGCATTCCATCCTGTTAAAAGGAGAATTGTCATGTAACTCACTAATGTAGTGCAGTTTAAAAGCTAGAGTTCCTCCTTCTCCGTTTGGAACAGACATTATTCTTTTTTCAAGAAGTCATCCTTTCACATGTATAATACAAGTACATTTAGAATTTTCCAATTCACTTTTAAAAGTCTTTCATGAGCCATGCCATGCACTAAATTTAAACTGAAAAGGATTTTGTAATAGTTCAGCTTTGCTCAAAAAAACAAAAAAAAAACCTCTAAAAACCCTAGACACTTTGATCCTTCAAAGGTGAAAGACCTATATTTTTTCCTTCTGTGAATACCAGTTTTGAGGGTCTCTGTGCTCAGGAGGAGAGGGAGAAATGAGATCCTCTGAGAAAAACAAAATAAAACGGTTCTCTGATTTCTAGGTTATTTCTTCGGCATGCAGCTGAGGTTTACCTCATCTCCCAGCTGGAGACCATTTCAGCATTGTTCAGCTGTGCCCTAACCACAGGTTCAGAGGAGACTCCCGAGGGAGCAGGGCCCCACCATACCTGCCCACCTCTCCCTTCCATGCAGGAGGGCACCACTCCACCTCGTAAACACCAAATGCAAAACCACACCCACTTCAGACTGGTTTTGGCATCAGAGTCAAATCATCGGGGTCAGGAAGAGGTTACCTCCAAATCTAGGCTCATTCTTGAGAGTGAAACCAACAGTGTCATTCCCCTGCAGGCCCAGGACGCTGGGTGTGGGGGCCTGCGTTTGGGTGGAGGAAAGGCGGGGGGTTCCCTAGCCCTGCCCAAAAACACTAGCTCCAGTGCCTTGGCTTCCTGACATGTGACACTCCATAGCATATGGCTAATTTGGACAAACGCCCAGGCCTTCTTCCTCTCCCCACCTCTAGGGTCTCCGTGGAAATGCTCAATGCATCTCCAAGCCTGGAAAAGATGCTCAGAAACAGAATAGGAAATTTATTCTCGATTTTCAACCATACACCTCAACGGGCGTAAGTTACAAAGCTGCCAAACACAGAAGTCTATTCTGGTTTCTGTGGAACGCTAAGAAGTTCAATTCTTCATGCTCAGGCTCCATGGAGATTTTATACCTAATCACTGTCCATAGAATATCCTTCCGTTTAGACAGATGGACAGAGAAAGGATTGATTTCTATTTGTAACTAACTGGATATAACTATTCTTTAAATCTACAGAGCCTGAAAGTAGTAAGTGGCCCATCAGGGATCTCCAGCCCACATGTTTGGAAGTAGAGTGACTTCCGAGTAACAAGAGGCATGGGAAGGAAGAGGTCCACAGCTTTGGAGGAAGGCGCTCTGTGACATCACTTAAAGTTGATAATAATCTACTGAGGACTGGAAGATGAGCCTGACTGGCCAGAGCTGGGCACCTGCCCTGGTCAGTCCCTCCTCTCTCTGGGACATTGGCTCATGGTAGTCTTGCTTTTGGTTTCACTCCCTTGGCCAATATGCTGCTGGGAGACCTCACAGAGAGCTGGAGACACTCTCTCCTCCCCCCACCCACACAATGGAAGCATGTAATACCGGGCTTCCAGTGAGGGACCTAACTCACACTATTTTACTAGTTTATCTACTTACGATTTGAGTGATTTGCCTAATTGACCCATGTATTTCTTTTCCTCCAGCCTGCACTCCGGGTTGGAGCACAGTGGTGCAATCTCAGCTCACTGCAACCTCGACCTCCCCAGGTTCAGGTGATCATCCCACCTCAGCCTCCAAAGTACCTGGACTACAACCACCATGCCTGGCTAATTTTTATACTTTTTTAGAGATGGGGTTTTGCCATGTTGCCAGGCTGGTCTCAAACTCCTGGGCTCAAGCAATCTGCCCTCCTCAGCCTCCCAAAGTGCTGGGATTACAGGCATGAACCCCTGCACCCGGCCCACATTAGTATTTAATTCCATTCCCACAACTGCCCCATCAAGTAGGGAATATTATGATTGCCTTTCTACACGACGAAACAGGCTCAGAGCAGCAACAGCTAAGGCTTGAGCCCAGAGCTGTGTGTCCCCAAAGCCTATGCTCTACTGCTTCATGAGAACACAAATGTCGTGCCGGACTGGAAACCTTCAAAGGCAGTTTCTAGTGGTTGCAGCAGGCTGCCTGATAACCGGAAGGTCAGCCCACACTGGTAAGACTACCTGTAGTTTAAGAGATGGTAGACAGAACTCTAGTGTTACACAGTCACACCCGATGCCCAAACCTTTCACCCTCAGCTTTGGAAATCTCCAGCCAGATGTCCCACAGCAGGTATGCGCTGAGGGGGATGGGGGGGTCTTGTTCCATGTCAGGTACAAATAAGCACATCAGAAATGCCTGTCAAAGATAACCTCCTTCTACTTAGTAGCCATAATCCTAAGCTTATTCTCTTTTTTCCTTAACTCGTTTACCATTGCCAATAAGGAGAAGTTAAATAGACTATAATCTTAAAATGCACTTTTATTCTTGGTTGATTAAACTGGACAACAAAAATCCCCATCTGGGCCAGGCACAGTGACTCAGGCCTATAATTCCAGCACTTTGAGAGGGCCACGTGGGTGGATGACTTGAGGCCAGGAGTTCGAGACCAGCCTGGCCAACATGGCGAACCTCCATCTCTACTAAAAATATAAAAATTAGCTAGGCATGGTGGTGCTCGCCTGTAATCCCAGCTACTCAGGTGGCTGAGGCATGAGAATCTCTTGAACCCGCGAGTCAGAGGTTGTAGTGAGCCAAGATGGCGCCACTGCACTCTAGCCTGGGTAACAGAGTGAGCCTCTGTCTCAAGGGGAAAAAAATCCCTATCTGTTGTTAAAATGTTTACTTCCAGTGTTTTTCACAGTGAAGCTTTTCCAAGGGTGTACCAGGTGTGGACAGAGCCTGTCCCGATTGGGTGCCCCAGGACACTAACCCATGCCTAGGTGGCTTTTTGCACCACTGTGGCCTCCAGACAGCCATTGAGTGGTACAATCCACATATTACCATGTCTCCATATTACCACGACTCCAAGGAAGGCTAGAATTCCTACTCAGGAAATGAATGGCAAGGGTTTTCTGCCCCATACATTCTTCTTGTAAAAATACAACACAAGAATAGTGACAATTCAAATGTCAGGCAGACACAGGGAGGCATATGGGTTACGGGGAGGTATGTGGCTAGTGAAAGGGTAGCTGCTAACATGAAAGGCACAGGCTGTCATTTGTGGTGGGACAGGAGCCTCACATAGGTAGGTAGGCCAGGTAGAGGGGGACAAGTACAGGGCAGAGCCATGAACATTTCTTCCCATATTTTTGGCTACAAAGATGAAGCAATAATAAGAATGAAAGTTGATAGCCTCTAACATTCACAATGGTGCCACTATAAATACCAAGGACTTAGGGAAAAAAACGTGTGTGCAACATCAACTATGAAAGAGAACCTTCTGGTCCATATGAAAACAAGAATGTTATCCGATGACTAGATTCTCCAGAAAGTGAAGCCACTTAATCGTTCTCAAAGTTTGAGTGAGATTCATCCCAAAGTACAGAGACAAGGTGATTTATTTCCGTAATAAAAAAGTACTTTGAAAAATGTCTTTGTTTTTCAAAAATACAGATACAACTAGCAAAAGTATCTTTGACAGCTGCGAAAACATTCAATTGCCAAGGAAGGTATTTTCTCTCTTCACCACAGCTGTTCAGTGCAGGGCAAGGTTTATTTTCCTCTTCCACTGAGCTTCCAAATCAAAATTTCTGGGCTCTCAAGTGCAAAATATTGCCCTTGAATTTTCTTGGATAGGCTGCCACCATGTGGTGACTGCTAAAAACGCACACAGGTTCAGGTTTCATTGCAAGGCTGCCTTCCTGAGCTGTCTTAACCCAGGCATTACATAAATTAGATCCACCTGCCATGCAAAGATTCCAAATCTGCTGAGACACCTGGCTTCCCTGGCAGGATTACAATTTACTCCTCATTTCCATTCTCACCCTGCAAGATGAGGAACGTGTATTTTTAGATCACATTCTGTAGTAACTGATTGTACTTAATGCATTCATTTAAAACTTCACTTTGCTTGAAATCTGTGAGCTGTACCGTCATTTTTAAAAATGAAAAACAATCATTTCAGACATAAAAATGAAAACAATAACCTAACATACCTAGACAACACCTATTGCCCAGTTTAAGAAAAAAGGCGTGAAGGTGTCTAGGTTTTCTTTCCATCTATATCCAAATCCTTGCCTCAATAAATGCTTTTTGGATTTGATTCTAGTTTGCATTATTTCTTTATATTTTTACTTCATTTGCATGGAATTCTAATATATATATATTAGGATTATATAATTAATACATAATAATATAATATATATATTAAACAGTGATCTAAATGTCCTGACCTAAATATATATATTGATTCTATATATATATAAGGATTATATATAATACATATTATATGTATGTATATATGTATTAGATTATATATATATATGTTGTGTTGCTTTCAGACATATATAAATGGTGTTATATGAAATACACCCTTCTGCAACTTGGGTTTTTGTTCACTGAACAGTGTTTTAAAAAATTCTTCCAGCCTGGGCACGGTGGCTCATGCCCCTAATCTCAGCACTTTGAGAGGTCAAGGTGGGCGGATCACCTGAGGTCAGGAGTTCCAGACCAGCCTGGCCAACATGGTGAAACCCCGTCTCTACTAAAAATACAAAAATTAGCTGGGCATGGTGGCATACACCTGTAGTCCCAGCTACTTGGGAGGCTGAGGCAGAAGAATCACTTGAACCCAGGACACAGAGGTTGCAGTGAGCCGAGATTGCGCCACTGCACTCCAGCCTGGGGGATAGAGCGAGACTTCATCTCAAGCAAATAAACAAACAAACAAACAAAAAAACTGTTGCTGTCTACAGCTCTAGTTTATTTTAACTGCTTGTATATCATTCGGTTTTATGAACATATGTCTATACATACTCTACATGCAACTACACTGATTTATCCATTCACTCTGATGGGCATTTAGATCACTGTTCAAATACTTGTTACGGTGCACTTGGTTTTTCAAGTCGCCTGCTTGGCCCTCTTCCAAGTTGTACTTTCCTTCTTTCCTTTCCTTACTGTTCTAGAGCTTTTTGCTAGACTTGCTGTCCTGCTCTGAAACTTGCCTCAGTCTCTCCTTCTGCTTTAAGGCCCTCAGTCCAATTCTTTCTTCTGAGAGCCAAGGCAGAAGTTTATTTATGAACTATGCATAGCACTTGAACTCGGGATAACTCGAATAGCTGCCACTGGTAAGACATTTGGTGCATGTGACTCGGATACATTCCCTAGTGGTCATCAAGCTCCAGAAGATGCTCAGGGAGAGATACTATCCTCTCAATATTCAAGAGTCACCATTCTACAGGGGACCTCTGGCCTGCCCATCAGTGAAGGCGAAATCCTGCCCCTGTCTCCCTTGCACCTGGCTGGATGCTGCTTTCACCAACTCATGGAGCCAGCTCAGCCCTGACAGCAGAAAGGGGCCAAGACCCACAGAACCACCACTGCCCCTCTGTCTTAAACAAACAAACAAAACTTTTTGCACTATAAACATGCTGCTCTGACCATTTGTAAACACACCTTTGTATATATATGGGCAAGTTTTGTCTAATGATATGTGTGTGTATATATAGATATACACTTATTATTATTATTATTATTATTATTATTTTGAGGCCAGGTTCATTCTTATTTGCAAAAGGCTGGGTGCAATGGCATGATCTCAGCTCACCGCAACCTCTGCCTCCTGGGTTCAAGCGATTCTCCTGCCTCAGCCTCCTGAATAGCTGGGATTACAGGTATGCGCCACCACATCCGGCTAATTTTATATTTTTAGTAGAGATGGGGTTTCTCCATGTTGGTTAGGCTGGTCTTGAAACCCCAACCTCAGGTGGTCTGCCTGCCTCAGCCTCCCAAAGTGCTGGAATTACAGGGGTGAGCTACCGTGCCCGGCCACATGATATATATTTAGAGTGAAATTCCTGGGTCAAAGAGTAGCTCAAACTCCATTAAACTGCTTTCCAAAATGCCTATTTCAAATTTAAACTCCTGCCAGCAATATATGAATTCCCATAGCTCCAGACATTTGTCAATATGTCTAACTGGCACTTTTTACCTACTGCCAATATGACTGGTGAGCAAAAACAGTCAGAAACCAGACAGAACTTTCCGCGTGTCTTTACCCCAACCTCAGGTTCCTCACCTGTTAGTGGCCTGTCATGTGTCCATTTTTCTAACAGATTGCCTTTGTCTCACTGATTTGTAGGAATCTTTTATAAGATACTAATTGCTGGCTAAATGTTTGTTGTAAATATCTTCTACACTATAGCTGTCTTTTCACTTTTTTAAGAACTTCTTTTCAGAAAGAAAAACTTCAGGGTTTTTAAAAATTTGGATGTAGTCAGATTTATATATCTTTTCTTTAGCAATCTGTGCTTTTGGGGTCTCTTAAGCTACCCTTCCAATGCCAACATCTTAAATGCATACGCCTATATTTTTTTCTATCCATTTAAAACATTTAGGTATTTTAATATAGAAGTGATTTTTATATGTAGTATCAGGTTAGTAATCCTATGCTAGACTCATATACATAACTAGTTATGTCAGCATCATTTTTAATAGTTAATGTTTTAGTTTTGTTTTTTTTTTTTTTTTTTTGAGGCCAGGGTCTCACTCTGTCGCCAGGCTGGGTTAGAGTGATGCTTGCGACTGCAGCTCACTGCAACCCCTGCCTCCCAGGTTCAAGAGATTCTCCTGCCTCAGCTTCCTGAGTAGCTGGGATTACAGGCTTGTGCCAACACGCCCGGCTAATTTTTTTGTATTTTTAGGAGAGACGGTGTTTCACCATATTGGTCAGGCTGGTCTGAAACTCCTGAGCTCAAGTGGTCCATACCTTCAACTCCCCAAAGTTCAGGATTACAGATTGTGAGCCACCACGCCTGGCCTTTAATAGTTAATCTTTTCCCCGTTGATCTGCAGTACCTGCTCTCAAGCTTCCATATATGCATAAATTTCCACTTTCTTCTGTTTCGATTGTCTGTTTGTCTACCATATTATCCTAATTACTGTAAGCGCATCATAATTCACACTATGTGGTGGGAATGTCTCCCACCTAGTTTTTCCACAAAATTGTCTTGACTCTCTTTGTCCTTTATGCTTCCATTTGGATTTCAGAATCAGACTGTCAAATTCTACAAAAAAATATGTCAGGAACTTATAATTTGCAGACAATTAATATCTTTAAGATATTGCATCTTCTCCGTGAAGATGATACCTCTGCTTTTATATAGGTCTTCGTAATAATTTTCATCAAAATTATAATTACTTTCAAAAGGTCATAATGGATACTAGATTTACCAAATTACTGTTCTGTACTTACTATGGTGAGAATTTAGTTTTTAATCATCATGTGGTGAATTACAGTGATAGATTTTCTCATGTTCAATCACCTGGAAATCCTACAATAAACCCTACTTCCTGCTGTATTTGGTGTTCTCAGATTTCGCTCACGATTATTTCATTTATATTCATAGCTGAAACTGGCCTGTTAATTTTCCTTTAGCATCTTGTCCTTGTTTGGTATTGGCACTCATAAAGTCTGTTAGGCCATGTTCCTTCTTTTTCCATTTGCTAGAGAAAAGGATTGTATTAGAATGATCTGTTCTTTGTTTGATAGAGCTCATTTGTCAAAATCTATGCAGCCTTTTCTTGTTTGTTTGTCTGGTGAATAAGACTCATTCAATGTCTTTAATGGATATGGGTCTATTCAATTTTCTTCCTATAACTTCTTGAATTAATCGCTTAGCTTATACATTTCTAGACTTTCTTCTGTTCTAACATAAGCCTTCAAGATGTATGTTTCCAACATGAAATTTACCTTACTTTGAAGCTGGCGTGTTTTCCACTGGATGCTCATTGTCATGGACCCTTTTTTCTCTAAGACAGGCATTTGTAAAACGGCTTCAAAGACTCATGATTTACTACCAAAATCTTCTTTCCATCTAGGTTCACACCTACCCAACCAAATGAAAATTCAATATTATATTCAAAACTTCAGATCTTTCCTTTAAGAACTTTATCTTAAGAAAAAAAGACCCTTTTAGGCTGGGTGTGGTAGCTCACACCTGTAATTCCAGCACTTTGGGAGGCCGAGGCAGGCAGATCACTTCAGGTCAGGAGTTCAAGATCAGCCTGGCCAACATGGTAAAACCCCGTCTCCACTAAAAATATAGAAAATTAGCCAGGCGTCATGGCATGTGCCTGTAATCCCAGCTACTTGGAAGGCTGAGGCAGGAAAATCACTTGAACCTGGGAGGCAGAGGTTGCAGTGAGCCAAGATCACGCCACTGCACTCCAGCCTGGGCAACAGAACAAGAATGTCTCAACAACAAAAAAAACCCTTTTAAAACTTGACCTTTCTCAGCACCAACCTACAATGACTATGAACTAGGAGTGGGGTGTTATAATCAACAAAAGTTCTCTATTCAAACCCTTTTGGTTCCAATTCCTGTTGCTGAATTTCTTTCCACAATATGTAACTATAATTAAGCAGCCTAATTTACTCTTTTCTTTGAGTACTTTCTAATGAAGTGGCTCAGAATCTTCATCTTGATAATCCATGTAATGAAAAAGTGCTGTATATATGGATTATTTCATAGATTTGAGCTTAATATTACTGTCCAAAAAGCATATATATCCTGAATGTTAACCTTTTAATAAAACTTTGCCATATATTTTTGAAATTTTTCTTTGATTGTTGGATGTTCAGGGGGTAGGGAGGGGCATTTGCTTCATTTCTATTCAAATTGGAGTAGAGAAAAATATTTAGTTAGTTGAATTTTTTCTTTTCTTTTCTTTTTTTTTTTTCAGATAGGTCTTGCTTGTTGCCCAGGATGGAGTGCTGTGGTGTGATCACAGCTCACTGAAGCCTTGACCTCCCAGGCTCCAGCGATTCTCCTACCTCAGCCTCCCGAGTAGCCGGGACTACAGGCACATGTCACCACACCTGGCTAATTTAAAAAAAAATTTTTTTTGGTAGAGATGGAGTCTCTCTGTGTTCCCCAAGCTGGTCTCAAACTCCTGGGCTCAAGCAATCCTCCCACCTTGGCTCCACAAAGTGCTGGGATTACAGGTGTGAGCTACCGCGCCGGCCCAATTAGTTGAATCTTTATGTTCTCAGAAAGCCCTTGAATATATAAATACTTAGTAGTAATTTACTCATTAAATTTAATAATGAAGAAAGAGAAAATATTCATTTCTATTTCACTGACATAAAAATGCCAAGTCAAGGGGACAACAATGGAAATTAAGTCCTGACTACTGAAAAGCAAGCTGCTCACCAATAAATCCCAACCTAGGTTCCTGTGCCCCTACATCTAATTTCTTCTTCTTTCTTCTTCTTCTTCTTTTTTTTTTTTTTGAGGCAGGGTCTTGCTATATTACCCCAGGCTACAGTGCAGTGAAGTTGCAATCGCGACTCACTATAAACACCTCAAACTCCTGGGCTCAAGCGATCTTCCCGCCTGAGCCTCCAGCATAGCTGGGACTACACGTGCACACCACCATACCCAGCTAATCTGTAAATTTTTTTTGTTGAGACAAGGTCTCAATATGTTTGCCCAGGCTGGTCTCGAACTCCTGGCCTGAAGTGATCCTCTGGCCTTAGCCTCACCTAGCACTGAGATTATAGGCATGAGCCACTGTGCCTGGCCTCATTTAAGACTTCAATATAAGTCTTATCTAAGGCTACATATTGACAGATTTAGAAATAGCTGAAACTGGAAGCCATATATTTTACTGTGGTTACTTTGACTGTTTCGTGAGAGAAACTGAGCATGTTTAAAACAGGGCTAATAATTTATCTCTACTAATTTCTCTTTTAATTTATAAGATGGTCTTACTAGAAAAAGTTTCTAGGTACTCATTTGTATCTCCCAAAAGATGAGAAAAATAAAAAAAGTCAACGTGAAATATCACTTCTATGTTCAATTAGAATCTTCTAGAAACATCCTAAAAGGATATCATAATAATAATAAAAAAATTTTTAATTCTTCCCCAAGCAAATCCTTATTAAAAATAATGTAAATACCAATAAATAGAAATCAGCAGCATTTCTCAAGGAGCATCCCCTACCTGATTTTTCAAGAAGTTCAATTACAGCTTTGGCAACAGGTGAAACAAAACATTCATGGGCATCCCCTCCCGCCAACTTCCCCAGGTTTATGTCTGTTACTCTGAATCAGAAAATAAAGGAGTAGGTTAAGTCAAAGCCCAGCCAAAAAAATCACTCACATGTAATGTACATATATTAACCCCAAATAACATCCAAATCAATGTTTGATAGATAGAATACATAAAAATGAATTAAAGAGGGCCAGGCTTGGTGGCTCACGCCTGTAATCCCAGCACTTTGGGAGGCTGAGGCAGGTGGATCACATGAGGTCAGGAGTTGAGACAACCTGGCCAACATGGTGGCTCTCGACTCCCACTAAAAAAATACAAAAGTAGCTGGGCATGATGGCGTTGCTCGTAATCCCAGCTACTTTTTGGGAGGCTGAGGCAGGAATGACTTGAACCCGGCAGCAGAGGTTGCAGTGAGCTGAGATCATGCCACTGCACTCCAGCCTCGGCAACAGAGCGAGACTTTGTCTCAAAAACCAAAAAACCAAAACCCATAAAGAGAAAGCAGGCAATAAAGGCCATTCATTTTCTAAGGCAGTACCTTAGGAAACTCCCACCCTAGCCCTGACAGCAGGTGTTCTGGTTCTGCCAGTATGCAGGACTACAGCCTAAAGACCATACAGGGGCTTCACTTTGCAACTCAGGGGAGCTCCTTTCAATGGACCCCATGGACTAGCATCCCTAAGACTGGGGTCACACAGCAGCATGGTCCTGCAGTCCCTTCAAAACCCAGAACCAATCCTATAAAATCTGGGTGACCCAGGTAAGACTAGGTTGAGGAGCTGGAGTCACAGGTCTGAAGATTTCAACATGGTATATGTTATCTCCTTGAGAAGTCAGGGGGTGGGGGCAGTGGAAAAAAATGGTGATACTTGCCCACAATTCTCAAGAGGGGTCCTGTGCCTTTCCCTGTTCAAATCTAGGACAAAACATTCCACAGCTATCTAGCCTAAACTGAGCACGTCAATCCCAGTTAGTAACAGAATGAGGCAGTTTAGAACCATTTTCATAATTTCTCCTTTTTTTACTCTCTGTTGTTGTTGTTTGAGCTTGGTTTTTTTTTTCCTGGCTGGAGCCTGGCATGAATTCCCTCTCCCCTTTTTATGAAGACTTGAGAAACTATGCCCCTAGGCCGTTCAAGTTCTAGAAAGTTTTCTCGATGATTGGTGCTTATTCTCCTTTTAAATTAGTCTAAGACAGGACTGGAGATTGTTGTTGTTTTTAAAACTGTTTAATTATTTACTTAAAATAGAGACAAGGGGCGGGCATGGTGGACTTTCCTGTAATCCCAGCACTTTGGGAGGCGAGACAGAAGCAGATCATGAGGTCAGGAGATCAAGACCATCCTGGCCAACATGGTGAAACCCCATCTCTACTAAAAATACAAAAAAAATTAGCGGGTTGTGGTGGTAGGCACCTGTATTCCCAGCTACTTGGGAGGCTGAGGCAGGAGAATGGTGTGAACTCCTGGAGGCCAGAGCGCAGTGAGCGGAGGTCGTGTCACTGCACACTCCAGCACAGGCGACAGAGGCGAGACCTGTCTCAAAAAAATGAGAGCGAGGTCTCACTATGTTGTCCAGGCTGATCTTGACCTCCACGAGATCAGTGATCACTCCTCCTTGGCCTCCCAAAGTGCTAGGATTACAGGTGCAAGCCACAGCCTTGTTTCAGGACTGGAGGTGTTCTGGCTTCTTGCCCTAGAGTCTGTGTTTGGGTCTATGGCTAGAATGGAAGATTCCTGGGTGTCTCAGGAAGGTGGCAGCCTCCCATCCAGCCTGCAGGGTCTGAATCTGGAATCTAGCTTGCTTAAATCTGCTTACAACCTATAACTGTAAATACATTGTGTGTTTTATTACAATGAAACATGCTATATATTTCAATGGAGGAAAATGGGGTTTTAATCCCCAGAACATGCTTATCCCGACTGGAGGCGGCCAGTATCCTTTGTTCTGCCAGCTTATGTCACTCCATGACATGAACACGGCCCAACATACAGCTTTTAATAGTTGCATGATGTTCCCCTCAAATTCAAATAAAACCTTGTGTTACTTCAGAAAAGTATTTGTTTGCTTTTTCTCAACTGGCCTAAGGACTAAGATAGAATATGAATTTTTACTGGGAATCAGGTTTCTAAAGTTTTTTTTCTCTGGTCTGATAGAATTACCAAGGAAAAAACTATTAGAAGAATAGAGCTGGCTCAAGATTGTATAAGTCAGACTGAAACTTATTAAATTAATCTGATGGTGTAAGATCATATGGCACCGAAGCACTATAAAAGGGCTAATGTATTTTCTAAAATATAACTTTTGCATGCAAGAATTTTTAAAGGCTACAGATGGCCAGGCATGGTGGCTCCGCGCCTGTGAAAATCCCAATAACATTTTGGGAGGCTGGTGAGGTGGATCAGGAGGTCGGAGATGCGACACCATCACAAGCCAACATGGTGAAACCCCATCTCTACTAAAAATACAAAAATTAGCCAGGCGTGGTGAGCATGCCTGTAATCTCAGCTACTCAGGAGGCTGAGGCAGGAGGTCAGCTTGAACCCAGGAGGTGGAGGTTGTGGTGAGCCAAGATCATGCCACTGCACTCTAGCCTGGGCAACAGAGCGAGACTCCATCTCAAAAAAAAAAAATCCTACAGACTCCCGAAATATTTAAAATGATTTTTTTCATCTAATTACTGACACAGTTAAGAGAGCGTAGAGAATTTAGAAAAATAAAGACAGGCACAATAGAAAAAGTGATTTAGCCATAAGGTTGATTATTTGATTTTATTTTCTTACCCATCCACATCTTTTTCTGGTTTCAAGGCATTGGGACGTTTGTGAAACAAGTTCTCAATAGATATCCCTGAAGAACTTAGAAGACCATACACTCTGGTATCTTCATTAATCTTTTAAAGATTTCATCACATAATCTAAGAAAACAAAAAAAATAGAAATTAGTTTTGTGAAAATGAGACCCAATAAGGACCTTTATTATAAAAAGTGGATTCATGAAAATGCATCTGTTATAGTTTGTTGTTGTTTTGCTCCTTGCTGAAGACTTGGTGTAAACATAATAAAAACCTATTTTTTCTTTTTTCATCATGTGTACAAGGCTCAAAAAAAAAAAAAATTAAAAAAAGGCTTGGCTGAATATTTAGTGACTTCTCTGCCTTTCTATGGCTCTACTCTGTGAAAAAGACAAAACAATTTATAAAACCAAAACTCAGCAGCTATTAAGGTTTAGGTAGACAAGGACACTTCTCTGTCAACAAACATACTTTAAGCCAAACACACTGCCAGTTTTCAGGAAGGACAGGAAACTTGTGAATCTAAAACATTTAACATGGCCCAGCTAAACCTGTGTGTTTCAAACACAATGTGTTCAACACAGCTCACTAATCATGACGTCCAAGCAGTCCGCAGAGGCCCTCGGGTTATCTGGACCTCAGTGACACATAAAGCCTTTCAAAGACATGCTAGAAAAAATTACCAGCATGCCCAGCTCCTTTTATGGGAAACACAAATAATTCACTATTGGAAAAAAGACCAGAGCTACACTTTGGGAAGCTAGTGAATGTCTGGGTGTGTCTCTAAATAAGCAATACTTTGTCCTCTCATTTTATGCCAGGAGATAAGATCACAATTCCTTATCCTTAACAAAATATTTGCTCATAAGTTAGAAGATACTTATCTTTGCATATAGATCTCACTCAGAGGCTCTGAGGAAGGTTGATTTACCATTTTGTTTCATTGCCTAGCAAAAATCACTACTTGTGCAGTGGCGGAAACCATTTGAGGTACACAAAATCAGAAAGAAAGCTTTGTTTCGTGCAATAGGCATTCTTTCATTCATTCAGCAAATGGTTTGAGCACCTACTCTGTATCACTTCTAGAGTAAAGGGAAATACAACTATAAAAAAAAATTGTCGCCGTGGATCTTATACTCTAGTGGAGGAAGTTCTCCCTTCCAAATTATAATAATAATAATAAAATCACTGGAAAGAATAAATGACATGCAGAAAAATAAAGGTTCAGTGGGGTAAAAGAAAGGAGGCTAACAGAGTGATGGGTGGAGGGGTGGTCCAGAGCCATGATCAATCCCTTCACAGAGACCGGAGATGAGAGGTGAGGAAGCTTCACTGTCTTTCTTCACCAAGCATTGAGTAGAGCAACAAATGCCAACATAAATCTTAATTAATAAATTAAGGTGCCCTCTTTTCAATATAACACCATACAAATTCACTCTGTAGAGATTTTCCAAAGAAAAATACAGAATAAATGATTGCTTATCAAAATAGAGATCAGAGCAAGGGACTAAGAACACACATTGTGGAAGAAATTTCTTCAACAAATAGCACTGGAAAACTGGATACCCACATGCAGAGAAAGGGCAGAAACTAGGCCCCTCATAAACAAGCTATAAAAATCCAATAAAGGGTAAAAGAGACTTAAATATAGGTCTCAAACTGTAAAACCTTGTGAAGAAAACATATGATAGCTGTGACATGGTCTGGGCAGGTTTTTTTGGATAGGACCTCAACAAAATAGGCAATAAACAAAAAATACACAAGTGGGATTATATCAAACTAAAAACATTCTTCATAGCAGAAACAATAGTCAACAAAGCAGGAGACAACCTGCGGAAAGGAGAAAATATTTGCAAACTATGAGTCTAAATGTAGGGTTAACATCCAGAATATATAAGGAACACAAATAGCAGCAACAAAAAAACAAATAATTCAAATAAAAATGGGCAAAGATGTGAATTAGACATCTCCCAAGGACATACAAAATGAAAGCCTGGGTATATAAATAAAACACTCAACATCCCACATTATTATCAGGGAAATGCAAATCAAAACCACAATGAGATATCAAGCTAGAATGGCTATTATCAAAATGACAATAACAAATGCTGAAGTGAGGATAATATTGGAAAGGGAGCTCTTATACAGTGTTGGGTGGGAATGCAGATTAATACAGCCATTAGAAAACAGTGAAGATTTCTCACAAAATTAAAAAAGCAACTACCATATATTAGCCATTTCCCACCACTAGGCATGTCATACGGGAGACTAAGAGCCGCTATGCTGAGCGTCTGCATTCCGTGTTTATTACAGCACTATTCACAGTGGCAAAGTGGAACAATCAAGTGCCATTAATGGAAGATAAAAGAAAGTGTGGTTTGTACACAATGGGTATCATTCAACCATAAAAAGAGGAATGAAATCCTGTCATTTGTGGCAACATGGATGAACCTGGAGGGACATAACATGAAATGAAATAAGCCAGGTGCAGAAAGGTAAATACTGGTGGCGTCACTTACATGTGCAATCTAGGAGGATTGATCTCATAGAAATAGAGATGGAATGGTGGTTACCAGAGGCTGGAGAGGGATGAGGGAGGAAATGGGGAGGTTGGTCCATCAGTAGGTACAAAGTTACTTAGATGGGAGAATAAATTCAGTGTTCTCTTACATAGTGGGGTGACTATACCTAATGACAATGTATTGTATATTTGAGGACAATATATCACCACAAAGAAATGATAAGCGTTCTAGGTGATGAATGTAGCTTATAACCTGAATTTTGATGGATTACACAACATGCAGAATTACTGAAACACCACACTGTACCCACACACATGCACAGGTGTATGTGTCCATAGAAACAGCAATGCTTGAAAATCAAGGGGCTATTAATACCAGTGGCAAGGAGCCAGGTGGGGTGGCTCATGCCTGTAATCCCAGTGCTTTGGGAGGGAGCCAGGAGGGCAGATCACCCTGAGGTCAGGAAGTTCAAGAACAGCCAGGCCAACATGGTGAAACCCCTATCTCTACAAAAAAGTACAAAATTAGCTAGGCACTTGTGGTAGTTGCCTGTAATCCCAGCTACTTGGGAGGCTGAGTGGGAGGGAATCACTTGAACATGGGAGGTGGAAGTTGCAGTGGTGGAGGCTGGCCATTGTACTCCAGCCTGGGTGAGCAAGGAGTGAGACTCGTCTCAAAAAAAAAAAAAATACCAGTGTAGAAGCAACCTAAAGAAAAAACAAATTCAGCTGAGTGTGGTGGCTCACACCTGTAATCCCAGCACTTTGGGAGGCAGAGGCAGGCCATAACCTGAGGTCCAGAGGTTCGAGACCAACCCTGGTCAACATGATGAAACCCGATCTCTACTAAAAATACAAAAAAAATTAGCCAGGCATGGTGGCAGGCATGCTGTAATCAACTACTTGGGAGGCTGAGGCAGGAGAATGACTTGAACCGGGAGGTAGGGTTGCAGTGAGCCAAGATCACTTCCTGCACTCCAGCCCTGACAAAGACAAGACTCCATCTGAAAAAAAAAAAAAAAAGAAAGAAGAAAGAAGAAAAAACAAATTCTGTTTACAGACAGTGGGTATCTACAAATGAACAACAACTTCCTTTGCGTACTGTCACTGCTGGTATCACAGGTATTGTTACATATTCTTTCACGTGTTGTACCCTGCTACAATGGCAAGTGTGGCAAACACTTATCCTTAATATATAGTTTCCTTTCTCTTCTTGGTAATAAACTCTTGGATTTTAGCTTGTAATAAATGATCTAAGACTTCCCTAGTATAAAACTACTTCAACCTCCCCTTGCAGTTGGCCAGACAGCTAGGTGAGGGAACAACCAGACCGGACATTAGGGAGCCTGTGACTTTCGGGAATGTCTTTAAAAGACCTTGAGGGGCCTGTCTTTGTCCTTCCTTTTCTTCTTGGTGACAATAGACTTTACCTGGCCCTGTGATCCTGGAAAGAGGAGGCCAACAAATCCCTACACCTCTGTGTACTGCAAAGAACTTCCCTTCCCATGGGACTCAAATAAGACTCACCAATGCCCCTTGTTTTACATAGGTACAGAGACCAGATACAAACTCTACAAATTCATTTTTTGTCTCACAAAATGACTAGCAGACCTGCTGGGCCTAATTGATCCCAATCAGAACAAGTGCTTTTTAACCAAACTACAAAGTGACAGAGCAGAGGGACAGGAGCCTAGGCTCCTATGACTTGGTGATGCCACCAACCAGGGACTACCCTGCCTGGAAACTTTATTCATGTTCCAGAAGAAATACACTTCTAGGCGGACACAGTATCACACCTGTAATCAAGCACTTTGGGGGAGGCGGGGCAGGTCAGATCACTTGAGGTCAGGAGTTCAAGACCAGCCTGGCAAAATGGTGAAACCCTGTCTCTACTAAAATACAAAAATTAGCAGGGGCATGGTGTGCTTGTAATCCCAGCTACTCAGGAGGCTGAGGCAGGAGGAATTACTTGAACCTGGGGTGGAGGTGCAGTGAGCCAGATGGCCTCTTACTCCAGCCTGGGCAACAAAAGGAGTGAAACTCCATCTCAAAAAAAAAAAAAAAAGAGAGAGAGAGGGAGAGAGAGAAATAAACTTGTATGTTATTTAAGATTCCATTATTTGGGGTTTTCTATCACATGAGAGCCAGTGGGAGAAAATCCCAACCACAGAAGGGAGCTGAGCCCTGGTAGCGTGATGCGTGGCCCCAGGTCCAGTTTCCTCACCTCAGCTGACAACTTCCACTAGATGAGTGTTGCCACTGCAGCTGAAGAAACACAACCCGAACTCAACAGAGTGCAGCTCAAGTCTTTGGTAGAAACATACAAATGACAAGGGAACAAGGATATCATGGAAACATTTACCTAGAGAAAGAGGTAGACTCTCCCCCTCCTAACATTCAGCCACAGAAGCAAGGGTTGAACAGCTCCCAGCCATCATTAAGAGACCAATGGGCCTATTAAGTCTCAAGAGGGAAAGAAGAAACCAGGTTTACAGCTCTGCCATTATTCCCTCAGCTTCACTGCTATCTGGAGGCAGATGTGAGGTGATGTTCCAGACCAGCCTGAAAAGGAACACAAAGGGGCGGTAGCGTTGAGGCTCATGGCAATCCCAGCACTTTGGGAGGCCGGGGATCCTTGAGGTCAGGAGACCAGGACCACAGTGAAACCCGTCTCTACTAAAATACAAAAAAAAAATTAGCCAGGCGTGTTGGCGCCTGTAGTCTAACTACTTGGAGGCTGAGACGGAGATGGTGTGAACCAGGTGGAGCTTACAGTGAGCCGAGGATTGTGCCACTGCACACTCCAGCCTGGGCTGACAAGGCGAGACCTAAGATCTCAAAAAAAAAAAAAAAAAAGGAACACAAGGTTATTCATCACTATAAGAGAATCTATTGTTACTATTGTTAAAGTTATAATGAATTTTTTAAAACAAGTCCCTGGCCTCCTCAGTAAATTCTCATTGATTTCCTGCATCAGGTTAGTAGTCACACCACTGCCTTGGAGGTAAAAAAACAACATAACAACATAAAAATAGCGAAAAGGCACAGGTAATCAGAGACCAGATTTTGTGATTTTGGATGATCCTAATTACAAGGAATAATATGGAAGGTGCAGAAAAACAATCTTACTGCTTATAAAAGGGACTAGGAACCCAGTATTTAACAAGGTAATTCCTCAGGCCTTCAAATTATGTCACTTTTTTTTAAGGAAAATATCCCTCCTATTAGAAGGCACTTGAATGGTAGCTTAGCCAATTTCCTCTCTAAAAATGAGGACACTAGAGAGCTGGGCACAGTGGCTCATGCTGTAATCCCAGCACTTTTAAGGAGACTGAGGCAGTGGATTGCCCGGAGCCCAGGTTGAGACCAGCCTGAGCAACATGGTGAAACCACATCTCTACAAAATACAAAAATTAGCCCGAGACACTTTGTGATGCTGCATGCCTGCAGTCCTACTCAGGAGGCTGGTGTGGGAGGATGCAGCTTGAGCCCAGGAGGTCAAAGCCTGCGGTAAGCCAAGATCATGCCATTGCACTCCAGTGCAGGCAACAGAGCAAGACCCCATCACAAGAAGAGCCAAAATGGGGACGCAAGGGTAGGGTTGAAATGGTTTTGCCTTTCAGATGGAGAGAAGCCAGGGGTCAGCAGATTCCTAGGGGAGGCCTGAGCCTAATCTAATTTTCTTTCTATTGTTCTAACTTGTCTATCTTCCCTAATGAGATGTAACACAGATCCCAAAGTGTAAGTAGCTTGAAGGCACAGCTCTGTAATCCCTGAAATACATGGCACAGTGGAACCACAGGCTGCTAGTTTGACCTACCCTAAGTGGTGCCAAACCCAGCGGTGCTTATTAACTGTCGGGCTGTGTTTACTTCAGGCAGCTCACCTCATTATTTCTTGCGGCACCATCACACAAAGTATGCTAAAGCGGGATGGCAGCTGGAGACAACTGTGGCCTCAAGAGACAAGAGGCTGCAATAAAAGAAGTATGGAGATACAAAGCCCTTCTGATGGGAGGTAATGACTTTTTGTCCCATTAAGTTTACAACAGGTTTTAAAAGATAGAGGTAAGATGACCAAATATCCATGTTTCATCTAGCATCTGTGTCTATTGAAAAAGGAAATGCCACTTTTTTTCCCCAGCACCTTCAAATCACGTTTAGTGAAGCATTTGTGGTACACATGTGGACCATGATATATCCTGTGTATTACAATGCATGTGGTGCCTAATCCCAGACCTGTGAAACTACCCATGCCTCAGGAGAATTCCGCAGAAGAGACACATTTAAGCAGGGACGGTGCTTATACCCATTGACCCCAAAGGCAAAGACCAAAGAAAACAGCATTGCCAACTGGGCCCTCTCCTCTTTGGCAGAAATGCAATCCTCTTTTGTATACAATCATTTCTAAATTGAAGACATCCCTAAGAATTGTGGGACTGAGCGTTGTTCTTGGCTTACCTGGATAATTGCACAGAACCGGCTGAAGGCAGGTTTTTTCTTGCAATAAACTTAGAACTTCTTTGAATTCTAGACCAAGCTTCTCTCTACATTGAGAAAGAAAAACAACATTGTGATTTCTTGGTTAATGAGTATGGACTGACACAACTCATTTTTTTCTCAGAGAGGTTCATTCCTCCAAATTAGAAAATAATCAGACCACAGAGGACCTTACCTCAAGTGCCACAGTGTGTGGAGGCGTAACAATGAAATCAGGACACTAACACAAAGGTAAAATGTAGCAATCCAGTTTTTAACATATGCAGGGGAAACAAACTAGATGTTTACAATAATTTTCTAGGGGTGAATTTTTCTCTTGTATTTCCAAGTTTGCTATAATAAAGCTTTGGGTTCACACTGTAAATAATCCCTTCTCACTCCTACATACTCCAGCTGCCATCCTCCTAAAACCCTGAGTATGGGTCCATGGGGAGAAACAAATAAATTCTGGGAAGAGGAAGTGAGACAAAGGTGCTTGAGGAGTAGAGGCAGGGGCTCACTGTTGGACAAGGAGTGTCAAGCCAAGATAAATTCCAGGTCCAAAGATTTAAAGAAGGAGTAGGTAAGGAAGGAAGGAGGAAAGGTTCCAGGGGAAACACTGGAGCCCACTTTGAAACAGTATCAAAACCTCCTAGGGAGAGGATGAGGGAGCTTCTCCGGTCCTCTGAGTCCACAATATAGTCTGCACCTGTATCTGCCTAATGCCCAGCACCAGCCACCTTCACCCCTCCATACTCTGAGCGAGGTTATGACCCTGGGGTGAGCAGGCCTAGGTAAGGTGGTGCAGAGGCCTGGCATGGTGGCATACACTGCCTGTGGTCCCAGCACTTTGAGGGAGGAGCCAGGGGCGGAGGACTACTTGAGGGCTAGGGGTTGAGACCAGCCTGGAGTACTGCTAACAGAGATCCCACATCTCTATAAGAATTTAGCTGGGGCGTGGTGGTGCATGCATGGTCCCAGATGCAGGAGGCTGAAGCTGGAGGACTGCTTGGAACCATGAGTTCAGGCTGTAGTAAGATATGACTGCACCACTGCCTCCAGCCTGGTGTGAAACAAGACCTCAATTTCTTTCTAAAAAGAAAAAAAAAAAAAAAGACCAGGCATGGGTGGCTCACACCTGTAATCCCAGCACTTTGGGAGGCTGAGGCAGGTGGATCACAAGATCCGGAGTTTAAGAGACCACCTGGCCAATATGGGTAGACCCCATCTCCTGAAATACAAAATTAGCTGGGTGTGGTGAGGCAGGC
Source organism: Hoolock leuconedys (assembly GCA_023748175.1). Classification (NCBI taxonomy): domain Eukaryota; kingdom Metazoa; phylum Chordata; class Mammalia; order Primates; family Hylobatidae; genus Hoolock; species Hoolock leuconedys. The sequence goes on from JAKGGE010001642.1 coordinate 40,978, forward strand.
ACCTGATCCCAGCTACTGGGAAGGGCTAGGGCAGGAGAATGGCTTGAACCTGGGAGGCAGAGGTTGCAGTGAGCTGAGAAGTTGTGCCACTGAAATCAGCCTGGGCAACAGGAGCAAGACTCCGTCTCAAAAAAAAAAAAAAGTGTTGGGAACTCCAGCTCTTTCCTGGAACCTTCTGGGAGGAAGCGACTGCAGGAACCACCTTCCCTCACCTCTGATATGACCATGGCAGCATGTGAGCACTGGGGAGCTAGCTTTCCCCTCTCACAATAGACAAAGGCTCAGCCACAGCAACCCCAGACTTCAGTGCACTAAGACCACTTTTACATTTTGTTTCAGTCTCGACAGGGGTCTTGCACCTAACAAAATGCAGGGTGAAAGAAGTTCCAGCCAATGCCATCAGCAATTTTGTGCAAGAGCAGAAGGGCGTGGGAAGCTTCCCCAGTTTTCAGAGGGAACGCAGTGACAAATGGAACTGGAGGCACTGCAGTGCTTGGCCCGAGCTTTAGAGGGAGGCTGCTCCAGACTCACAAGCCAGGACCAGCCTTTCTACTGGAACAGATGGACTGGGTGCAGGCAACTATCCTAACCTGGGAACATTTCAGTTTGTTTTGTTTGCAGGAAACACTTGGGATAAAACTACTTCATTTCCCCAGGGGAATTAATTGTATTATTGTGCTGAATAAATGTGACCATATGGGAGAGAGTTTACAAGTACCTTATAGAAATAAACACTAAATCAACCATCAGCAAAGAGGCGACTGAGGGAGCCCTTATACGCTCTTTCAGCCTATTTGTGACTGTGAATTTGGCACATATACGGGTTCTTATTTTTGTCTGGGTCAGAGAAAGCCCTAGGTGTGGGTCCCAATGACTCATGGTATGGGATCACTGGAGGTTTGGGCCAAAATAAGGTTCCAGGCCAGGTGCAGTGGCTCACACCTATAATCCCAGCACTTCAGGAGGCCAAGGTGGAGCCCAGGATCGCAGGGTCAGGAGTTGAGATTACATCTGCCAACATGGTGGCTCCATCTCTGGTAAAAAATACAAAATTAGCCAGGTGTGGTGGTGCATGCCTGTAATCCCAGCTACTCAGAGGCTGAGGCAGGAGAACCACTTGAACCCAGGGGTAAGAGGCTGCAATGAGCAGATCTGCGCCACTGCACTCCAGCAGAACTCTACCTCAAAAAAAATAGTGGTTCTGGTGTTTAGCCCCAGAGAGAGTCTGATTCCAGCGTGTCTTACATATGTATCCATATGCCATGTTGGTTTGCTGCATCCATTAACTCGTCATTTAGCATTAGGTATATCTCCTAATGCTGTCCCTCCCCGCTCCCCCCACCCCACAACAGTCCCTGGAGGGTGATGTTCCCCTTCCTGTGTCCACGAGTTCTCATTGTTCAATTCCCACCTATGAGTAAGAACATGCGGGGTTTGGTTTTTTGTCCTTGCGATAGTTTACTGAGAATGATGTTTTCCAGTTTCATCCATGTCCCTACAAAGGACATGAACTCATCATTTTTTATGGCTGCATAGTATTCCATGGTGTATATGTGCCACATTTTCTTAATCCAGTCTATTGTTGTTGGACATTTGGGTTGGTTCCAAGTTTTTGCTATTAGAATAGTACCGCAATAAAACATACGCGGTGCATGTGTCTTTATAGCAGCATGATTTATAGTCCTTGGGTATATACCCAGTAATGGGATGG
>JAKGGE010002414.1:0-16109 GCA_023748175.1 Hoolock leuconedys
CCATATGCCATGTTGGTTTGCTGCATCCATTAACTCGTCATTTAGCATTAGGTATATCTCCTAATGCTGTCCCCTCCCCGCTCCCCCCACCCCACAACAGTCCCTGGAGGGTGATGTTCCCCTTCCTGTGTCCACGAGTTCTCATTGTTCAATTACCACCGATGAGTAAGAACATGCGGGTTTGGTTTTTGTCCTTGCGATAGTTTACTGAGAATGATGTTTTCCAGTTTCATCCATGTCCCTACAAAGGACATGAACTCATCATTTTTTATGGCTGCATAGTATTCCATGGTGTATATGTGCCACATTTTCTTAATCCAGTCTATTGTTGTTGGACATTTGGGTTGGTTCCAAGTTTTTGCTATTGTGAATAGTGCCGCAATAAACATACGTGTGCATGTGTCTTTATAGCAGCATGATTTATAGTCCTTTGGGTATATACCCAGTAATGGGATGGCTGGGTCAAATGGTATTTCTAGTTCTAGATCCCTGAGGAATCACCACACTCACTTCCACAATGGTTGAACTAGTTTACAGTCCCACCAACAGTGTAAAAGTGTTCCTATTTCTCCACATCCTCTCCAACACCTGTTGTTTCCTGACTTTTTAATGATCACCATTCTAACTGGTGTGAGATGGTATCTCATTGTGGTTTTGATTTGCATTTCTCTGATGGCCAGTGATGATGAGCATTTTTTCATGTGTTTTTTGGCTGCATAAATGTCTTCTTTTGAGAAGTGTCTATTCATGTCCTTGGCCCACTTTTTGATGGGGTTGTTTGTTTTTTTCTTGTAAATTTGTTTGAGTTCATTGTAGATGCTGGATATTAGCCCTTTGTCAGATGAGTAGATTGCAAAAATTTTCTCCTATTCTGTAGGTTGCCTGTTTACTCTGATGGTAGTTTCTTTTGCTGTGCAGAAGCTCTTTAGTTTAATTAGATCCCATTTGTCAATTTTGGCTTTTGTTGCCATTGCTTTTGGTGTTTTAGACATGAAGTCCTTGCCCACGCCTATGTCCTGAATGGTATTGCCTAGGTTTTCTTCTAGGGTTTTTATGGTTTTAGGTCTAATATGTAAGTCTTTAATCCATCTTGAATTAATTTTTGTATAAGGTGTAAGGAAGGGATCCAGTTTCAGCTTTCTACATATGGCTAGCCAGTTTTCCCAGCACCATTTATTAAATAGGGAATCCTTTCCCCATTTCTTGTTTTTGTCAGGTTTGTCAAAGATCAGATAGTTGTAGATGTGTGGCATCATTTCTGAGGGCTCTGTTCTGTTCCATTGATCTACGTCTCTGTTGTGGTACCAGTACCATGCTGTTTTGGTTACTGTAGCCTTGTAGTATAGTTTGAAGTCAGGTAGCGTGATGCCTCCAGCTTTGTTCTTTTGGCTTAGGATTGACTTGGTGATGCGGGCTCTTTTTTGGTTCCATATGAACTTTAAAGTAGTTTTTTCCAATTCTGTGAAGAAAGTCACTGGTAGCTTGATGGGGATGGCATTGAATCTATAAATTACCTTGGGCAGTATGGCCATTTTCACGATATTGATTCTTCCAACCCATGAGCATGGAGTGTTCTTCCATTTGTTTGTATCCTCTTTTATTTCATTGAGCAGTGGTTTGTAGTTCTCCTTGAAGAGGTCCTTCACATCCCTTGTCAATTGGATTCCTAGGTATTTTATTCTCTTTGAAGCAATTGTGAATGCGAGTTCGCTCATGATTTGGCTCTCTGTTTGTCTGTGATTGGTGTACAAGAATGCTTGTGATTTTTGTACATTGATTTTGTATCCTGAGACTTTGCTGAAGTTGCTAATCAGCTTAAGGAGATTTTGGGCTGAGACAATGGGGTTTTCTAGATATACAATCATGTCATCTGCAAACAGGGACAATTTGACTTCCTCTTTTCCTAATCGAATACCCTTTATTTCCTTCTCCTGCCTGATTGCTCTGGCCAGAACTTCCAGCACTATGTTGAATAGGAGTGGTGAGAGAGGGCATCCCTGTCTTGTGCCAGTTTTCAAAGGGAATGCTTTCAGTTTTTGCCCATTCAGTATGATATTGGCTGTGGGTTTGTCATAGATAGCTCTTATGATTTTGAGATACGTCCCATCAATACCTAATTTATTGAGAGTTTTTAGCATGAAGTGTTGTTGAATTTTGTCAAAGGCCTTTTCTGTATCTATTGAGATAATCATGTGGTTTTTTTGTCTTTGGTTCTGTTTATATGCTGGATTACATTTATTGATTTGCGTATGTTGAACCAGCCTTGCATCCCAGGGATGAAGCCCACTTGGTCATGGTGTATAAGATTTTTGATGTGCTGCTGGATTCGGTTTGCCAGTATTTTATTGAGGATTTTTGCATCAATGTTCATCAAGGATATTGGTCTGAAATTCTCTTTTTTGGTTATGTCTCTGCCAGGCTTTGGTATCAGGACGATGCTGGCCTCATAAAATGTGTTAGGGAGGATTCCCTCTTTTTCTATCGATTGGAATAGTTTCAGAAGTAATGGTACCAGTTCCTCCTTTTACCTCTGGTAGAATTTGGCTGTGAATCCATCAGGTCATGGACTCTTTTTAGTTGGTAAGCTATTGATTATTGCCACAATTTCAGAGCCTGTTATTGGTCTATTCAGAGATTCAACTTCTTCCTGGTTTAGTCTTGGGAGGGTGTATTTGTTGAGGAATTTATCCATTTCTTCTAGATTTTCTAGTTTATATGCGTAGAGGTGTTTGTAGTATTCTCTGATGGTAGATTGTATTTCTGTGGCATCGGTGGTGATATCCCCTTTTTCATTTTTTATTGTATCTATTTGATTCTTCTCTCTTTTCTTCTTTATTAGTCTTGCTAGCGGTCTATCAATTTTGTTGATCTTTTCAAAAAACCAGCTCCTGGATTCATTAGTTCTCGTTATAATAATGGTATTTTATTGTCTTGTAGAATATCATTGTCAGAAATCACCTGAAAAGTCAAAACTAAAATAATCAATGAAATGTCCATTATTTTAACGACTCCATTGCTTTAAAAATAATAGAAAAACATGAACATAGTGGTCATATGTATCATTAGTTTCAGTGAACTAGATTTTCTATAGAAATAAATAATAAGGATTCATTAATTCTTTGAAGGGTTTTTTGTGTCTCTATTCAAAAAATTAATGAATCCTTATTACCTATTTCTATAGAAAATCTAGTTCACTGAAACTAATGGCACATATGACCACTATGTTCATGTTTTTCTATTATTTTTAAAGCAATAGAGTCGTTAAAATAATGGAAATTTCATTGATTATTTTAGTTTTGACTTTTCAGGTGATTTCTGACAATGATATTCTATGAGACAATAAAATACCATTATTATAACGAGAACTAATATTTTATTAGCACTTCACAACTTAAAAAGTACATCCACACTTATTTAGTAATTTTATAAGCCATTACTCATTTTTTTCTGATCTTAAACTTTAAACATATATTTAATGTCTCACTCTATATTTATTAATTATTCTTCTTTATTTAGTGTCTGTAATGCCTTACATATTATCTGTGGGTAGGATAAGTGGTAGAGGCTTTTAACATATGTTATTTTATTTAATCTCCAGAAAAATCTTACAAAGCTTAAAATACTCCCATCACACAGATGGAAAAAATAAGATTCAGCAGGATAGAGACTACATATTTTAAAGTCTATTTTCTTTTTGCTATTTCAGACTGCTGTCTACATAACACTTAATGTTGGGTTAATGACTATGGAGACTGGTTGGCCTACATCCCAAGTTTCTTTTCATTTATTTGCTTATCTTCACTTTTAGAGAAATTAGTCACAAGAGAGTCATCTATTTTGTCCCACTCCTACAGGCTTTTTTCTGCTAATTTTTTTCCTGTTTTTTTAGCCTTATTCAAAAACTGTTATTAGATAAAATGTTCTTCTCAGACATATAACAAACTTCTGGATTGAATGTTTCCTAGTAGTAATTTTTCTTTTTATCATTTATTGCCCTGCTTCTGAACATGGAAAAATATTAAATCACAAATTAATGTTCTGTATTAGCTCTTTTTATTTTAGTATATCCATGAAGGGCAGTATAGTTGGGAGGGGGGTAAGAAACATAGACAGCTCAGGTAATTAATAAAACTACTACTATTTAGGATTAATCAGATCTGAAACCCAGAATGTCAGCAGTATAAGCGCACATCAGTTAACATACTAGCTAATGATTGAAATTTAATTTGGTTGTATGTTGTGTAATCCACATTTTTACATAATATGGACTCACTTTAAGTTATACCCAATAACAAGTTTCAAAAATGGAGATGTCTCATTTGTTTGGACCTTGGTGTTTTAATCCCTTTCATCTAGATATGATTTCAGCTATAACCTGTTGTTTAAACCAGAATGTAATTTATTCAAAGGGCATCCAAGTGGAGAAATACCTTATAATCACTCTTAACTGTCTACAGCATTGCATAACCACTCTCATGTCTGAATTAGTCTCAAAACAAATTGAACTGGACTCAGGAAAACAGGAGCCTAATTCCAGATCTGCCAATGGATAGTTGTGAGACGTCTTCAAAGTTTGGTCAATTATGTTTGTAGGATATTTTTTGTTTGCATTAGTCATTTTTCCCCAACATTATCCCTGAAGTTTTTAGGCCTCCCTCCTTAGGGAAAAGCATAAAATTCCCAGAATCATCTATCATTTGATTGATACTATCATATCTTTCCTTCTTATTATTAGTATCCATACGAAGGCTAAAAAAAATTCTGATAATCAATTGCCATTCAATTCAGTCAGTATTGGTGTCTGTAAAATGCCTTAAGGAACTTTTAGTAGATTTGTAATTTAAGAGAAATCTTATATATATGGTAGGTAAACTAGTTAAGGGAAGTATATTACTTATAGATTTAACAATAAACTTTACGATACAAAAATCTATAGAATTTTATTTCTTGTAATTTGAGTTACATTTAAATACCTTTAGCTAATATGTTATCTACACTTATTTAGCACATACTATGTAATAATCACTGCACTGGCATCCCAAATGCATGAAACTGTTCCATCTTCACATCTTTGTGGGTTGTAAGTATAAGGCTACGAGAAGTTAATTAAATTATCCAAGATGACCCTACAGGTTAGATCCAGTATTTGAACTGTGGATGAGATGACAAAATAAAAGATATATCTGCTACGGAATATGCTGTTTCTCTAGGAATAGGAGCTTGATATCTTTTTTTTATTATTACATTTTAAGTTTTAGGGTACATGTGCACAATGTGCAGGCTTGTTACATATGTATACATGTGCCACATTGGTGTGCTGCAAGAGTATCTATAGGTCAGCATCCAATCAGGAGAAAGATATCACATAGTAATTTGAAAAGACAAAGTTTAACGTGAAACATTATTTAATTATGATAAAAGTTACTACAAAAATATACATAGAACTCTGAAGGGTTCTATAGGGATGAGTGAGAGTATTCAAGGGAGGACAAAGTTGGAAGTGGGGTCTCTCCCAAAGATGAGGCTCCAACCTCATTGGAGGAGGTGTGCTTTATGTCCATTGGAAGGCAAAGAAGTTTGCTGGTTTTCCTAGGCCAGAGAATAATCAGAAGTAAAATTTTCAGGGTGTAAGGATGCTGAGGCTGACAGGCAGACACATAAAGGGAGTAGGGGTGCTGCTGCAAGTGTGAGACCAGGAGCAAGTGACAGCCGTTTTGGGAGGAAAACAGAAAACAACCCTCTGGATTGCAGGCGAGCAGAGGCTGCTGCAACTTTCAGAGCCATAGGAAAGCTGTCGAAGATTCAAAGTTGGTGGACAGTTTCTCAGATGGCATTGGTGTGGCCCTGCAAGTTCTAGGCCTCAAGCATGTAGACAGCCTGTAGGCAAGGGAATTTCCAAGCCCAGGCCAAGGTTGTAAAGTCACTGAGGAACTGTGCCCTCTGTGTCTGATGTCTCCACCCACATACCCTATTGACTAACTGTGTTGCAGAAGCACGAGAAAACAAAATAAGGCCCGATAAAACCAGGAAGGAAATCTCCCTTTCTCCTACAATGCCCCTACAGCACCCAATTCTGACCAAGCTTTACATAGTGGTCCTTGTATAGGAAAGATGCTTAGAGAGTTCAGTACATTATCGCAGAGCTAGTACTCAAAGGTGGATTTACAGACCAGATGCAGTAAATTGATAACCAGCACAGACCATGACAAATTTGTTGTTACAGAGTTTATTCACACAGTTTAAAAATCACTTGAAAAGAGTGCCAACAATAATTAAAATTATATCTTAAGTTAAACATATGAGTTATTACACAGACTTTTTAAGACCACACAAATTTTGTTGCAGAAATTGCAAGGAATGGAATTGCCCCCAACCTAACACAGCCACTGATTGGCTCTCGTCTTTCAAAGTATAGGTTTCCCTTTTACATTATTGAATAAACCACTTTTCTAGTCTCATGTAAGGAATGATTTCAAATGGAAGTGCTTTAGCCATCTTTCAGTAACAATACAATGAAAGCTATCAATCCTTGTGATGACTCTTCAAAATCCCAGTCATAAGTGCCTTTCACTAAAGTAGACATGTTTCATGGAAGATACACAAATTTAAAAAAAAAAGAGAGAAAAGTTAAAAAAGAATTTCAGAGAAGTTTATGATTTTCTATTATAATTGCTTTTAAAACTGAAAGGAATTTTCATTCATATAACCCAAATTCTATCCTAGTTTTAGGTTTAGAAGATGTTGAAATGAATCAAGAAGCTATAGCATTGTTCTTGGTTAACTTTTATCATTAGGAGCTAAGTATAAACTCACTTATGTTCTCCTAAAGTTTTGAAATTGGTTCTGGTTTGGTTTTTGAATTATTATTTGGAAGAAGAGAGCAGAAATTATTTTTTCAACCATTCTTTTTAATATGCTTGGAAGAAAATCAAGTAGGACTGGGAATATATTAAATTATAATTTATGCTCCCTTAAGCTTAGCTAGATTTGAAGAATTTATGTTGCCCTAAATACTTGAGCCAGTTTTATGTTCTTAACATAGCAACAAACAAAATGTTAAAGGAAGTCCTACCGAATTATTATACTGCTCCAATTATCTTCTCTTCCCTGATTGTGAAGGAAATAAGTGGGGGAAGTTTAAAATGATTCATATATTGCTCTCTAATTAAAATGACAGTAGACAAGTTATACTGAATGGGCATAAGCTGGAAGCATTCCCTTTGAAAACCGTCACAAGACCAGGATGCCCTCTCTCAGCACTCCTATTCAACACAGTATTGGAAATTCTGTCCAGGGTAATCAGGCAAAAGAAAGAAATAAGGAGTGTTAAAACAGGAAGAGAGGAAGTCAAATTGTCTCTGTTTGCAGATGACATGATTCTATATTAAGAAAACCCCATTGTCTCAGCCCCCAAACTCCTTAAGCTGATAATCAACTTCAGCAAAGTCTCAGGATACAAAATCAATGTGCAAAAATCACAAGCATTCCTATACACCAACAATAGACAAGCAAAGAGCTAAACCATGAAAAAATTCTCATTCACAATTGCTACAAAGAGAATAAAATTCCTAGGAATACAACTTACAAGGAACTGAGGGACCTCTTCAAGGAGAACTACACACCACTGCTCAAGGAAATAAGAGAGGACACAAACAAATGGAAAAAACATTCCATGCTTACAGACAGGAAGAATCAATATTATGAAAATGGCCATACTGCCCAAAGTAATTTATAGACTCAATGCTATTCCCATCAAGCTACCATTGACATTCTTCATAGAATTAGAAAAAAAAAAACTACTTTAAATTTCATATAGAACCAAAAAAAGAGCCTGTATAGCCAAGACAATCCTAAGCAAAAGAATAAAGCTGGAGGCATCATGCTACCTTACTTCAAACTATACTCCTAGGCTACAATAACCAAAATAGCATGGTATTGGTACCAAAACAGATGTATAGACCAATAGAACAGAACAGAGACCTCAGAAATAACACCACAAATCTACAACCATCTAATCTTTGACAAACCTGACAAAAATAAGCAATGGGGAAAGGATACCATATTTAATAAATGGTGCTGGGAAAACTGGCTAGCCATATGCAGAGAACTGAAACTGGACTCTTTCCTTACAACTTACACAAAAATTAACTCAAGATGGATTAAAGATTTAGGGGAAACTCCAAAACCATAAAAACCCTAGAAGAAAATCTAGGCAATACCATTCAGGACATAGGCATGGGCAAAGACTTCATGACCAAAGCACCAAAAGCAATTGCAACAAAAGCCAAAATTGACAATGGAATCTAATTAAACTAAGGAGCATCTGAGTGAACAAGTAACCTAAGGAATGGGAGAAAATTTTTGCAATCTACCCATCTGACAAAGGTCTAATAATCCAGAATCTATAGGGAACTTAAACAAATTTACAAGAAAAAAACAACCCCATCAAAAAGCAGACAAAGGATACGAACAGGCACTTCTCAAAAGAAGACATTTATGTGGCCAACAAACATATGAAAAAAAGCTCATCATCACTGATCATTAGAGAAATTCAAATCAAAACCACAGTGAGATATCATCTCATGCCAGTCAGAATGACAATTATTAAAAAGTCAGGAAACAATATATTCTGGTGAGGGTGTGGAGAAATAGGAATGCTTCTGCACCATTGGTGGGAGTGTAAATTAATTCAACCATTGAGAAGACAGTGTGGTGATTTCTCAAGGATCAAGAACCAGAAATACCATTTGACCCAGCAATCCCATTACTGGATATATACCCAAATGATTAAAAATCATTCTACTATAAAGACACATGCAGATGTATGTTTATTGCAACACTATTTACAATAGCAAAGACTTGGAATCAACCAAAATGCCCAACAATGTTAGGCTGAACAAAGAAAACGTGGCATGGAATACTATGCAGCCATAAAAAAGAATGAGATCATGTCCTTTGCATGGACATGGATGAAGTTGGAAGCCTTCAAACTCAGCAAACTGACACAGAAACAGAAAAGCAAACACCGCATGTTTTCACACGTAAGTGGGAGTTGAACAATGAGAACACATGGACACAGGGAGAGGAACAACGCACGGACACAGGGAGAGGAATAGCACAACCAGAGCCTGTAGGGGTTGAGGGCAGACAGGAGGGAGAGTATTAGGACAAATACCTAATGCATGCAGCGCTTAAAACTCTAGATGACGGGTTGATTGGTGTAGTACAAACCACCATGGCAAATATATACCTATGTAACAAACCTGTACATTCTGCACATGTGTCCCGGAACTTAAAGTAAAATTTTTAAAAAGGCTATTATAAGAGATTTGCTCACAGTATGGCCAAGTGAAGGCCTAAAATTAAAGAAAAACAATCTTCAGATTGTAACAATGAACTCAGAAAAAAATAAAAAACAATCATCTACAGGCATGGGATAGTGGAAAAAAAAAATTTGGCAGATTTTAGTGGAGAGCCAACCAGTGGAAGAAGGAAAAAGCATAGGCGGTTTCCCACTTTACCAGCTTTGAACAGACAGATTACAGTCAATTCAACATGAGACAGATAAAACTCTAGGAGAAGAAAAGATCTATAGCGTTTTCAATGTGAATGCAACCAAGTAAAATCCTTTCTTAAAAAAAGTCATTCTTGGCTGGGCGTGGTGGCTCATGCCTGTAATCCCAGGACTTTGGGAGGCCAAGGCGGGCGGATCACGAGGTCGGGAGATCGAGACCATCCTGGCTAACATGGTGAAACTCCGTCTCTACTAAAAATACAAAAAATTAGGCGGGCATGGTGGTGGGCACCTGCAGTTCCAGCTACTCGGGAGGCTGAGGCAGGAGAATGGCATGAACCCGGGAGGCGGAGCTTGCAGTGAGCTGAGATCCCACCACGGCACTCCAGCTGGGCAACAGAGCGAGACTCTGTCTCAAAAAAAAAAATCATTATTTGGAGAAATATAAAATAATAGAAAATCTACGCAACATAACAGTTACAATGGCTAGGATACAACAAGATATAACCCCAATATTATCTCACAACTAAGATGAAAAGCATAATTTATTCTCAAGAGAAAGATTAACCAAGAAATACAAACCCAGGATGACCAAGATGGAAGAACTAGAAGGCAAGTTTTCTCAATTTGGAGAAAGATAGAAATTTACGCATTCAAAAATATTAGCAAATCTCAAACAAGATAATTATAAAAACCACCACTAAGCACATCACAAATAAAATACAAAAAAATAAAAATTAAGAAAAAGTCTTGAAAAAAAGCCAGAGAAAAATGGAATACAATGTACAGGGAAATAGTAATTCTAAACATTGTTAATTACTAATTAAAAACCACTGAGGTCAGAAAACAGTAGAACAACAGCCTTAAAGCACTGAAGGAAGAAAAGAGAAAAAAATTATCAGAATTCTGTATCTGTCTCAGAAATTGGAAATTAGTCTTCAAAAATGAAAGTGAACTAAAAGCATTTATACATACATAAAAATGAATCAGTTCCCAAGACACTCGCACTATAAAAAAATGCTAAAGGAAGTTTTTAAAATCATACCAGATTGAAAGTGAAATCTACATGAAGGAAAGGCAAGGGTTGGACAAAACATTTGGACAAATTTAACACCTTTTTTATTTTCCATTCATTTCAGATTAATATGAGTGTTTAAAGCAAACATGTTAACATTGTATCTCAGAGCCCACAATGATTGCAGATGGGTACATATGGAAACTGCAGCATGAATGGAGAGTCGGGGGTGAACATGCATTGCTGCTAAGTATTTTCTTCATAGTGTGTAAAATTGAACAATGTTAACTCCAACTAGACTCTGAAAAGTTACAGATTCATATTGTAATCCCTATTTTAACCACAATAGACATAATGCTAAGGGGCATATCTAAAAATCCATTAGATGATAGAAAACGAGCTTCTGAAAACATTTTCAAAGAATCCAAAAGAATTGAGGAAAGAGAAACAGAGGGAAAAAAAGAGAGAGAATATACAGAAAATGCTAGATCTAAATTCAAAAGCCAAAAAATTATGTAAATATAAATATGATAGCACTCCAATTAAAAGACAGAAATTATTAGAATAGGCTAAAAGACATGTTCCAACTATATACTGTCTACAAAAGATAGACTTTAATATAATGTCACAAGTCGAAAGCGGACAAATGAAAAATGGTAAGAACAGGAAGGCTGGAGTGACTATATTAACATCAGATAACAGCAATTTGAAGTAAAAGTGTTACAAGAAATAAAATGAGTTATTTTCTAATAATAAATGTGTGGATTCTTTAGGAATACATTACAATCATAAATGTCTATGTGCCTAGTAAAAGCTCTTAAATACCTGAAGCAAGCATAAACATTAAAAGGAGATTTGGGAGATGTAGACCATTTCACAGTCATCATTGGGGATGTTAACATCACTTTCTCGGTAGTTGATAGCCTAGTTAGGTTGAAGAAAATCAATAAAGATATAGATGATCTGAACAAGAACAATAACTTTGACTTTTCAAATGCATATAGTATATTCATTGAGAAAGATCAGATGGTGCATTATAAAACAAGGCTAGCTATAATAAAAATGGCTGAAATAACACAGTGGATGTTTTCTGACAATAATAAAATTAAAAACCAGTAACAGGTCAGGCATGGTGGCTCACGCCTGTAATCCCAGCACTTTGGGAGGTCGAGGCGGGCAGATCACAAAGTCAGGAGTTCGAGACTAGCCTGGCCAATATGGTGAAACCCCATTTCTACTAAAAAAAATACAAAAATTCACCGGCCCTGGTGGCGTGCACCTGTAGTCCCAGCTACTCAGGAGACTAAAGCAGGAGAATCACTTGAACCCAGGAGGAAGAAGTTGCAGTGAGCCGAGATTGCGCCACTGCACTCCAGCCTGGGCAACAGAGTGAGACTCCGTCAAACAAAACAAAACAAAACAAAACAAAAAACAAAACAAAAAAGATATCTAGAAAAACACAAATATTTGGAAATTAAACAGCATAATTTTCAATAATTATTCAAAGACAAAATCATAAAAATTAGAACTGTTTTAAATTAAATGATACTGAAAATATTACATATCAAAATATATAGCATGCAGTTAAAAATGTTTAGAAGAAATTTCATAACTTTAGATTCTCATAATAGAAAGGAAGAAAAACCTAAAATTCATGATCTATGGTTCATCGTAAGTAGCTAGAAAAAGAAAGCAAAGTAAATCCTTAGTAATGTAAGACTAGAATTCAATACAATAGAAAACAAAACAACACAAAAGAAAACAAAGCCAAAAGTGTCATTTTCAAAAGATCCACAGATTGATAGATCCCTAAGTGTTCAAGAAAACAACAAAGAAAAGGCACAGATACCAGTAATGAAAAAAGTGTTTCTCACTACTGATCCTACAGACAATAAATTATAAAGTAATATGAACAACTTAAAGAAATGTACAGACACACACACACACACATACATGTACACACCCCATAGATGGCCTGGGCCTGGTACTTTCACTGGTGACTTACATCAAGCATTTAAAAAGTACCAGTCTTGGCCGGGCGCGGTGGCTCACCCCTGTAATCCCAGCACTTTGGGAGGCCGAGGTGGGCGGATCATCTGAGGTCAGGAATTTGAGACTAGCCTGACCAACGTGGTGAAAAAAAACCGTCTCTATGAAAAGTACAAAATTAGCCAGGGGTGGTGGCACATGGCTGTAATCCCAGCTACTCAGGAGGCTGAGGCAAGAGAATCGCTTAAACCCGGGAGACTGAGGTTGCAGTGAGCCGAGATAGCGCTCTTGCGCTCCAGCCTGGGCAACAGAGCGAAACTCCGTCGCAAAAAAAAAAAAAGTACCAGAAGTACCAGTCTTAAACAAACTGTCAAAAATGAAACAAGAAATAACTCTAATACCAAAACTCAAAAAAGACATTACAAAAATAGAAAATTACAAGCCAATAATGCTAAGAAATCTAGCCTTTAATAAAATATTAGCAAGTTGAATCCACCTGTGATAATACATTACAACTAAATGGAATTTATTTTAAGAACTGCTGGATTGGTTTAATGTTCAATGTTAATCAATATAATTTGCCATAATATCAGAATAAAAAGAATAATCATGTGATCATTTCAGTAAGTGTGTAAAAATATTTAACAAAGCTTAACTCTCAGGCATACTACAAAGTCTGCAGAAAACAGGAATCAGAGGGAATCCCACTGAGTTAATAAAGGATAAGTATTAAAAAAAAAACTGAAGGTAACGTTTTACTTGATAATGAATCATTGCAGAAATTTCCCCTCAGTTTGGGAATAAGGGATGAGTACCTCCATTATTTCTTGCCAACATTTAACTAAATGCCCTAGCCATTATAATAACTAACTAAATAAGCCAAAAGCATAAAGATGATAGAGGAAGAAATAAAACTTTCTCTATTTGCAGATGACATGATTGCTTATGTAGAAAATGTTAACGAATCTATAAAATGGTTTTTTAAACTAGCTAATGAATTCAGCATATTCACAAGGTAGAAGTTAATAAATTAAATACATTATATTCATATATATGAGTAGAAAATATTTAGAAAATAAACATTTTAAAAAGCAATTTACAATGAGGTCAAAATCATAAAACACTTATGAATATCCATAAAAACATATGCAAATTCTCTCAATAAAAGCTATATTTTATTATATATTTGCAGAGAAAATTTTTAAAAGACCAAAAAATAGATGTAAAGATGGATTATGTTCAGAAATTAGAATGATCAATATTATTAAGATGCAATAGCTAAATTTATCTCTAGATCAAATAATCCTCACCATAACTCTTTTGCTTACTTGTAGAAGAGTTTTTATAGAAATTCACAAATTAATCTTAAAATTGATATGAAAATGAAAAATAGAAAATCTTGAAAATGAAAAACAAAATTAGATGAATTATACTATATGATTTTAAGACTTCCAGTAAAGGTAGTGCACAAAGGAGTATGGAGATGGCATAAGTAACAAATCATAAATTAACAAATGAAAATTAGAAGCCCAGAAATAGATACAGTCATTTGATTTTCACAAGGAAACCAAAGAAATTTAACGGATAAATGTAAGTCTTTTCCACAAATTATGCAGGAATAACTATTTTTAATATATTTTTAAAATAAGTCTCACCCCTATTTCACACCACACACAAATATTAATTTGAGCTGGATCATCAACTTAAACATAAAATCTGAAATCATAAAGTTTATTAAAAAACATAAAAAATATCTTTATAATCTTGAGATTAGCAAATATTTCTTAGACAAGTCACAGAAAGCAAAAAAACCAAAGTTATCAATAAATTATACTTTCTTAAAATGAAAATGACCTGCTCTTCAACAACACTGTTGAGAAAAGAAATAGGTAAATTATCTATTAGAAGAAAATATTTGAAAATCATTCATTTAACAAAGGACCAGTACCTAAGATATAAAAAGATCTTGTATAACTCAATAATTAGAGTAAATAACCCAATAAACAATGGGCCAATGAGTTGTACAGACATTAAAATCAATTGTGAATAAGTACATGAAAAATGGGAAAACTTAATCATCAGGGAAATCTGAGTTAAAGTCACAAAGAGGTATCACTGCACACCTACTATCATGGCTAAAATCAAAAGGATTGGCAATACTAAAACTTAGTGAGGATTTGAAGCAATAAGTATTGTAGCACATTATGGGAATGTAAAATGGTCCAACTATGTTTTTAAATTGTTTGGCAGTTTAAAAGTTAAACACGAGCCTATCATCCTATGGCACAGGCATTTCATTTACTCAAGAGATTATAAAAAAGTTTACGTAATTATGTATATGTGATTATGTAAATTATATATGTGTATTCACCAAAATATTATAAAAATATTCATTGCAGCTTTATTCATAGGAGACAAAGGTTGAAAACAGCTCAGGTATCCATCCATAGGAGAATGAATAGACAGACTAATACAGCAAAATACTACTTATCAGTAAAAACGAAGTCAACCAATAATATGCAAGAAACACTAATCTCAAAAACATTATACTGAACAGAAGAAGCTCTACACAAATAGTATGTACTGCGTAATTCCTTTTATATAGAGTTATAAAATAGGTAAAAGTAATCCAAGTCTGTAAAAATTTAGAACAGTGGTATGAGGGTATGGGGACAGGATTCAGTTAACAGGGACATTGGTTGATGTAATTTTCTATTTATTGATCGGATTTGGGTTATGGAGATGTATGCCCTACTAAAAATTAGTGAATATACATACTTAAGATTTCTACATTTTACAGTAGTCAGTTTTACAACAAAATATTGAAATGATAAATAAATACTGAACTCAACAGTATACGTGCTGAATATTAAAAGTGATGGTAATAATGTCTGCAATTTATTTTGAAATGTACCGTAAAGAATGAGATAGAGTGATGGATGGAGGAGAGATAGATACGTGGATATATGCATAATAAGATGACGATAGTAAGGTGTCAATGGTAGAAATCATGTGGTAAATAGAAGTAAGGGAATTCACCCTCAAGTTTATTGCAGGTTTGAAATCTTCATAGCACAGTGTTGAAATAAAGTTTTTATTCTTTCATTCCACTTTCATGTTGCTTAGGTTTGTACTCTGAGAATATTTAATGAGATGATATTTGCAAAGCCCTTAAAATAATGCTTGGTATGTAGTAAGTGCTCAATGAGAGTTTTGTTTTTGTTTTTTTAAACTAACTCATTAATCAAATAGCAAAATACTTAGAAGTATGAAATTAGATGTTGCCACACTGCTATGCATTAGTTAATGAGAAATTTTCAAAATGGGTTTGTGCTGTAATCCCAACAGACCTAGAATTGGCTTGGGGCCTCTGCGGCCACCGGGAGGTGAGAGAAACCTACCAAAGGCCAGCATCATCGGAGGTGAGGAAGCGTCTGCCTAGCTACCCATCGTAAGGGAGGTGAGGCGCCTCTGGCAGCGACCCATCATCTGGGAGGTGAGGCGCCTGGGCCGGCAAAGCCATCTGGGAAGTGAGGCAACTCTGCCCGGCCTACCATCGTCGAGGGTGGTAAGAGGAAACCTCTGCCCGGC